>CAKNXH010059583.1:51120-64098 GCA_932178445.1 Andricus quercusramuli | reverse complement strand
ATTTTCTTGGTATTTTCGCCGTTTTGGTTTTAGATCATACTGAATGTGACAATTATTGTGCTCGAAAATTAAACTTGATCAAAGTACCGATTTTTAAGTATGTACGTCATAGTGTGGTTCTTATTTATAGTTGGTGGATTTTTTTTCTCGAATTTCTTTGCTCTCACCCCCCAGTTTTGTTCGAATGCCCAAAAAAAATCTTCAAATTTGAGCAAAGTCGGTTAATATTTAGGAGTCGCGCAAAAACCATGAAGTTTTCCATTGATTTAACATGGGAAAAAGTCAGCTTTTTGTAAATCTAACATTTGAACCTGATAATATGTTACAACTAATTCCGCGTTTTAGTGTATTGTTCAGAATTTGTAAGAGAATAAGAATCGATCCTAAATTTAGAGTTTGAAAAATTTTAAGCCACTCTTATGGGTCCCCAAAGAAAACCCCATAAGTGACAAATGTGAATTTTACGTAATATTGCGGTTTATTGACGCTTTTTAAAAGTTTCTTTTGCATAAATAATCATTGATCAGTTAATTAAGAATACCCAGTAATTTTTAAACTAATATTCAATTATTTAAACAATTTAAATTTGTTTAAATATTTGTTTTTTTTTCAGTTAACTCGCGAAGTGAACGTATTTTCTAGACATTATGAGTTATTTAATCAATAATAACAATAAAATAATGTGTTTCAATGATTTTACAATTATTTGAATAATACGTGTTTGTTCAAGCATATATTGTATGTACCTAAAAAAAGCAGGAGAAACATTTTCTCACTAAATTTTCGACAAATTTTAATATTTTCAAGTACTAATTTGTTTATTATGCATACTCATAGACGTTTGAACAAATTAAAATTTCTTGAACAATATTTTTGTTTACATTTTTTTATTGCTATTTTTCGAGAGATTGACATATTTTTATGTTTTACTTTCCTTTTTAAGAATACTCTTAAATGTTTAAACAAATTAAAATTGTTTGAACAATTGAATATTAGTTAACAAATGACTGGGTAGGGGAGCGGCGGCGAATGCGGCGCGGTGGTTAATGTGGCGCGTTCGAGTTTTCGTATATTAACGCATTTTCTGCTTGTGGAGGTAGTTTTATTACATGTATATATGTTTTCAATATTATATTATTGAAAAATTGGGATAATTAAATTAATTGCCTGATTTTTATGACGAAAAGTTAGTTTTGGTTCTTTCGCTTGTATTGTCAGAGTAGCTAAAAACAAATAAAAAATTTTTTTTTGGTTAAAAGGTGAGAAATATTTACTCAAAGTAATATCATTTCTTGTCTAATATGCATAAAAAAGTTGTATTCTATTAATTATCGTGTATTTTAGAGTTGTTTTAGAATAATTGTAATTTGAAATCGTTTTACCAGTTTTCGGGTTAGGTTTGTTCTGACAGAATAAATATTTAGAAGGTTTAGAGTAGTGATATTATTTGAATGTTGAATCATTATAACTGTTTTGAAAAAGAATGAATTTTACTTATTATTAATATAATTTTGATCTATTGTTTATAAAACGTCTGTAAGCTTATGTTAAAATACAAAATTTGTAGTACTCCTCAAATTATTGTGAGACAATCTGCACTGTTAAAAAAACATTTTTTCTTGAAATTTCGGCAGATATAATCCCTCAAATATATTAATAATATTAAACGTAAAAACATTTATCTTATTTTTATCAAATTTTACTAATTTTTCTTTATAATTTGTTTTTTATTCAATAATTATGAAATGAAATCGGAACGCGCTACATTACCAAACAAGGTAGGACAACTTGGCGCAGATGTTCTTTTTGGAAAACACATTAATTAACTGTTTTAATGAACTTCAATTCAATTACCTCCATGCATATAGCATTGGTAAAATATTAGCCTAAAAAAATATATTTTGCGCCGCATTTGCCGCCGCTCCCCTATTCTCAGCGATATCATATTTCCGTAAAATGGACTGTTTTGAAGCACCAGATTTCACTTCATTCAACAGCTTGTATTTCACTTGAAAAGATAATCGCTTCCTCTTATTTTCCTTCGACATTTTTTTACCTTAAACTAAACACTGAAGCGAATTTACTGCGAAATATTTGCAACTGAAAAAATGACTGAAGCAGACGACACGATTAACATTGGGGGATACTGCCCGCTTTTTTCATACACTCCTGCGTTGCTGTGGAGTTGCTCCGCTGACCTAGCAGTGCTTCTCTCACGCCTCCTTGGACCCCCTTGTCAGTGAAATCGGGAACTATGAAATCGGGACTCTAGTGTATATAAAGTAATCCGATGCGCAGTAGCCCAGATAAAAAAATGCGCGCACAGTGCGAGCGGTACCGCTCGCACGCGTGCAGATTAATCCTACACGCATGACTTCACTGCGCCACGCAGATGCGTCATCATATGCGACGCATATCGCTCGCACATCGTGAAGGTCGCACGCGTGACGGTGAAAAGCGGGCTTTATGCGTCTCGTAAAATTACACTGTACAATGACGCTGTGCTACTTTGTACTTCAGGTATACCTTAAGGTAATTGGAAGAACATTCGTTTTTTTCTATTTGTATCAAGTATTAGAAGACTATAAAAACTAAAAATTCACCGCTACTGAAATAAAGGTTATAAACCTCGTAATTTAAGTAGCGATAAAAAGACAAGCTTGGACTTGTGAAACATTGACATTTGAAAAGTTGTAAAAGTAATTTCAACACATAATTTTTGAATGTTTAATTTGTAAAAATCAGTTTTTCAAATTAGTCTGTCAACATCAGTAAATTAAAAGTACATTTTGTAACTAGTGTGGACTGACGGCCTTTTTGAAACGAGCGCAATATTTTTGTAACGAGTCGTAGGTAAGGGCGCCGTAGGCGCCCAAACCGGTGACGAGTTACAAAAACATGGCGCGAGTTTCAAAAAGGAAAGCCGTCAGTCCGCAGGAGTCACGAACGATACTTTTCAGAACAAAATCATAAATGGCGTGATTTCATCGTCTCCATGGAAAAATGCAAAATCACGTTTTGAGTCGGTAAAGGTACGCATGGGCTCTGCTGCATGTTTGTTCTAACGAGCGTGAATGAGACAACAAAGTATAATGTGCGAGGCGATAGGAACACGCTATACTCTTCGTTATAGAAACATCGACTCACTAATCCGCCATGAATTCTCTTTCTATCTTTGTCTACCACGATCTCTCTCTAGCCAACTCTAGCGTTAAGGTATATTTACACGCTCTGTCTGCTGGCTGTCAGCCAGCCAACATATCGAAATATCCATTCACACTTCGGGAAAATTCAGTGAAATAAAGTAATATTTTAGTTATATTCTGGAACTCACTGGAAGATAACTAAAATATTACGATATTTCAATGAATTTTCCGGAGGTGTGAATGGATAGTTCGATATGTTGGCTGGCTAACAGCCAGCAGACAGAGCGTGTAAATACACCTTTACGAAAATACTTGGGCATGCACAAACAAAGCTCTTTTTTTAACTATACGTCACGCCGTGCTAACTAAACCCTATTTTGTAACAAGTCCAACGCACCGCCAGGCGTCCGAATAAGACCGTGCTGGGACTTGTGGGGGAATACAATACCGAGAAATGAGTTACCCCTACGCGCGGTCCGAAATCGCCATGAAAAATTCTCGGGTCAACCTCCGAATAGGACCGCTTGCACTCGATGAATTTCACGTGCAAAGTATGGCAACCTAACGTAGATTGCCTAGTTCTAATCCAGATTTTTAATGTTGAGTTCGTGTAAGTATTATTTTAAATACTTTAAAATTATAAATATATCACGTTTATTCGTTTATTCGAGGAAAAATACTCAATTTGTAATTTGCAAGAGGTACTTAGCAGTATTTGACAAAATTTTATGTGATAATATTTTTTTAGTATTGAATTAAAAAATATTAATTTCTAACAAGGATTGCTGAATATGTTACTTGGTTTTACCTTTTCTCAGATAAGTAAACATTTTTAATAATATATTTGTATAAAAATGTATTAATATTAATAAGTATCAACAATAGATTAATGAAATTGATTACAATCAATTGAAATTTTCATTACTGTACTATTATGAAAAGCATAAATGAAGATCAAAACGCAATTTCCTCGAAAGGTCTCATTCGGAGGTTCGCACCCGATTCTATGATGCGCGAAGTAGTGGGGGCCACTTTCGAACGAAGATTAGGCGAAGCGGTCTTATATGAAGAGGGCTTATTCAGAGGGTGCCTCGCACGTACGTGCCTCTCACAAAATGCGACGCATATGCACCACACCCTACAAGCACTGCGTGCCTCGCATGTCATGAGGGTATTGTGCCTCGCACGTTTGTTATCTGGGAGTATTCTATGACACCTACGGCTGCGCAGTAGTTTTTGTGGCCCTCCTGATATACCCCCAGACATACGTACCCTGATTATTTTCCATATTTACAACAAAAATTGAAATAAAAAAAATCTGCTCGCCTCGCGGGCACATTCTGATCGCGCGCGGCTCGCTTCGCTCGCAAGTTTGAGCGCGTCTACGGTGCGGCGCGCGACTGTTGGTTCTTGCGCTTCGCGCTCGATAATGTACTTATCTCGCGCTTCGATCTCGATACACTATTCACCTCGTGCTCCGCGTTCGGTTTTTGTATTTCCCCCATATTTGTGCACACACCTTCCAAAATTAAAAGTGAAAGTTTCGACAACTGTAATTTGGTGATTGTGAATTCTCTTTTGTTAAAGCTCCTTCGGCTTTAACGAATACATTCTCATCACCTACCTCGTGCTGCGCACTCGATTTTGTGCAAAATGCGAAATTTTCTACATTATTTTTCAACATTATTACATCAAATGTATATTACATTTATTTTTGTACGTCGGCCTATGACTGCTTATTTAGATATTGCAAAATAAACTATGAATTGTATTTATCATGATTAATTTGATATTTGTTTCATATTTTGCATTTAATTTTATTCTCAGCTACCCTGAAAAATGTATCATTTCAATAAATTTATATTATTAAAATTCATAATGTGCATTGACATTACAAACAGACGTATTTTTCTTGTCTTGTTTTTATAATTGAAAAAAGTGCGCATCCTATAAAAAAAACAATTTTTTATCATGAATTTCATTGCAACTTGTGTCGTTTTTCCATAAATTGTCATTTGTTTATGTCCAATGTTATTTTTTACGGTTTGAACCAAAAATATGCATTCTAGCGTAAAGTGGTTCTAAGAAAATTTGTGAATGTAAATTAGGCGACAAATTTTATTAGATCAAATGTTATTGTAGCGTGTATCGTTTTTCCAAAAAGTTACCTTGAGTCGTTTTTCCACATTTTTTTTATTGTTCATGTTATTTTTCGCGATTGAAACAAAAATTATGCATCTTATCAAAAAATAATTGATAAAAAATGTGTAGCTCTTTTTTGCGTGAACAACTTTTGTCTATTAATTTTTTTCGTGGTTTCTGTCGTTGGTCCAAAAATTTAATTCATTTTATTCTTAAATCAGTTTTTTTACAAATGAAACAAAAACTACGCGTCCCATCAAAAAGATTTCTTGATTTTTAATTTTTTTTTGTGCGATAAAAATTCAAATTTTCGATTTTTCAAGAAAATAAAGAAACTCCTATAAAAATATTGTAGGGAGTTCGAAAAGAAACATTTTTCTTCTCCCGAATGTTTTTCATATCGTGCGTTGTTTGGCTTTGAATGTTCATTTTCGTTTGTTTTTTGGGATTTTGTAACTACACATCCGGTAATTTTTATTTTACCAAAAAGATGTCATTGAGATAAATTGTTAGAATTTTTGAGTAATACGGATATCCGTACATAGAAGTTTTCAATTTGAAAAAAGTGGTCTCAAACATTTTGAAAAAGCGCTCACTTCTTGAAGTTGTATCCAAAATGGCTGGCTAATAAACTTGACCTTTATTTTAGGGCACTTGAAGAGTATACCAAAGCTCAATCCAATCTGTCAATTCTTTCGAAAGTTATCGTGCTCACAAAATAAAAATCTACATACGCACACACACACCCACATAGATACATACATACATACAGCCCAATAGACACATTCGCGAAAACCTGTTTTTTAGGTTCAGAATGTCTCAAAACGTATTTTCTACGGGGTCTAAAAAACTAGTGTGCAGCCGTATCTGATATACGAATACTACTGCGCATCGAATCACGTTATACAATAAATCTTAAAAACTTTCTTGAACCTTGCCGTGCAATATTGTCTGACAAGCGGACATTTTCCTAGTTCAAAGCACCTTTCCCTAAGCTTTCAATGTCCAGGTAACCACACATGCAGCATACGGAATACAGAAAAACATACAGGCAGACAACGACGAAATTTTATGATTTTCGGACTGTGCGTGCCGAAACGTAAAGATCTGTTAAAAACTAGAGATCGATAATTTGGTCGATTACATTAGACTCTCATAAATGAGAATGCGAATAATAATACATTACAGAAAAAGTAAAATTAAAAAAATGAGATTTTGAAAAAGGTACAAGCTGGAGCTTGAGAGCAATTTTTTCAAAATTAGAAACAAAAATCAATATTCAAAAATATTGATTTGAGACCAGTAGACAAAAAAACAATCAGCATCAAATTATTTTAATACAATTTATCTGATCAAAACCATAACAACAAAAGTATGAAAGATAGTAATACGTTTTTTAAAAATATTTTATTAATTGATATGAGGGTGCGCATTATGACAGGTAGGTCGGAAATGATTATCACACAGAAAAACATTGGTGTGAAATTTGTCATCATTGTGACTTCTTCTGTTTTTATCTCTCAAAAATGTTGCTCTCAAAACTACCAAATGCGGCGTACTTTCGAGGATCGGTGTTTTAATGTGCAAGGTTCAAAGGTGAAAAGTTAGGGATGAAAGATCAGAATTCAAACATTAAGAGTGAAAAGTAAAAGATCATGTCATATGTCTAAGGTCACTCATCTAATGTGAAAAATCAAAGGTGAGATATTATATGCCAAAGCTTCCCCTCTCTCGCTAACCTTTTCCCATCACCCCTTTACGTCTGTCCCCTTCTTGAATAATATTTTTTTAAATTTCAAACACACTTTCATTTAATTTTAGATCCTCTTCCACAAAATTGAATTCCATAAGTACTGACATATACACTAGGGCACATTAAATTTTAGACCTTGTACATTTATGTATTAAAAAAACAATAATGTTACTATGTGAAAGATGCAGAATCAAATTCTTTCAATACAATATCCTCGGTCATGAAATGTGATCTTGAATTGATGCATGACATTACACCTTGTAAGCGCATTATCTTGTTGATAAATGAAGAAGAGGGATATTTGATAAATTTGATTCGAATAGAGTAGTTTGCTGTTTCCTACAAATGATTTGGAATGCATAATTAGGGCATCTAAGGGGGACGCGCCTTGATCAGTTAATCCACGTCATTGGAAACGCAATGACACGAATATTGGAACTGGCAAAGTGATTTTATCAGGTCATGAAAATCTTAGTTAATGCCGCTTTAAATACAAACTTTGAATCTTAGAATTTCGACTCACAAAAACTAAAAGAAACATATAACTGCAATTGTGAATCATTTCGTGACTGTGGGAGGAATTTGAATTGAAAAACGAATTAGTAGTGAAAAAAATTTCTTCAAAATATATATTCGAAAAAACATAATTAATTAAATAAAAAAAGAGTGTTTGAATTAAGGAAAATCATGATTTTATACAGTTTTAAGAGAATAGCAATATTTCGTCAACATAGGTTTTTTCATTCTTAACAAAGGGGCTATTAAACTCATTCAGAATCCGAATGATAAGTCATACGTTGATGTACATCAATTGTGAAAAAAGTGCATACAAGTCGGGACCATTCTTAAGTAATTGCTCTCTCGATTTGATCTCTTCCAATAATTGATTGCAATATTGATAATATCATATTTCAAGAATCATTATTATACATTAAACTATCAATAAGAAGGAAACAATTTTATTGTAGATGAAATTGTAGATTAGTTCTATATTGTACTTAATATGTGTAACTATAATAGCTAAGAATGTGAACATTGCTACATACAATAGCTTATAATTATAGCACTGGCTTTAAATAAAGAATTGTTGATCAAGAGTTTCTTTTCAAGGCGTATGTATATTCGCATGATTCGCCTAATCATCTTAGTAACTAGATCTCGAGACGGATATTACACAAGACAACACAAGCTGCTGCAAGAAGAGATAGTAAGAGAATTCGCGTGAGAGCTAAGCAATTGCAAACAGGGATGTAGATAGAAGTCAATGATTCTACATTTATAGCAGGGTGCGCATTAGGAATCAATATTTTTTAATTTTCTCAATTCAGTTAATTTTTGTTAAAAATTACTTTTAACTTTTTATTTTATTATCAAAAAGTTGTTGAAAGGACCTGCTCACTTTATATACATATACGTATCCAGATAATAATTGTTAACACTATTCAAATTTCATAGCGTACACATTACGACTAAACAATTCTTTTCATCTATGAAGGCATTTCATAGAGCCTATGCAGTTATTACCATTAGGTAACTACTACAGCCAATTATCAAAATAATTTATTCTGATATTTAACTCAAAAGAGTGCAAATAGGTAAATTGTATATGATAAGGATGTCTTGTTTTGGCAGATCTATTATACAAAGGTCAAAAATGTATTTGCATGTTGGGAAAATATTGCGGTTAATTAACAATAATTTTTCCAATACAATAATATTGCTACTAATTCTGGGCTCCTCCATAAACTACGTAGCCCGTTTTGAGTCATTTTTTGAGTCCCCCTCCACCCTCGTAGATTGCTGTAGATTTTTCACTACCCCCTCCCCCTAAAATCCACGTAGGTTTTTCATTATATACTCCCCCTTCTAAATCGATATTTTGCTGAAGAAGGTGTTATTTTCTCGTATATATTTACTTTACGTTCAACACAAATCCATATAATTTAATGATAAAAACCAAGTGTCAATTGTGAACACATTAAATAATTGATTTCATCGTTTAAATAAATATTTTTATAAATTATTTTATAAAAACTACATTTTTTTCTGAATTGAACATCTGATACTAGCTACACTAGCAACGTCGCACAGTGGACCTTTTTTGAGATTCTGTCTCAAAATCGTAGAACTTTGGATCTTAATGATCTATAGGGATATTTTTTCCTACTAAAGAAAAAACCTTTCCGAATATAGAAAAATTATAGAGAAAGTCAGAAAAAAAATTGTGACCTTGAAAATCTGTGTTGAAGATGGAATTTTTAGCAAACTAAATCGTTCATTGAATACCAAAAACGCTTAGATCTTACATTTTATGTGTTATACATGTTTTTATATAGATTTTTGCATGCCCAATCCGAATCTGACATGTAAATCGTTGTAAGACAAAATCCAAAATGGCAGAGCAAATATGGCATACTAAAATTGTAAAACGAAACCGATTTGATTGAAATTTGCTACAAGGTGTTTTTTTTAGGTCGCTGATTTCAAATGCAGGGTCAAAATTGAAAAATTCGGAATGGGTGATGCAATATGGCGGACCAAAATTGTAACTAGCTGTGAATTCGATCTCGAGTGTTTCCACTTTGTTTGTATTTATAATTATATGGTGCTCATTTCACGAGCACTTTGCTTCCCGTTAGCAAATATATTTGCTTCCTCATAGAGGAAGCATTAAATATTTTTTTTAATAATAGACAAACCAAAGTCTTCATTTTGCTCAATTTAAAAATAGAAATTTACCAAAAATGAAAAATTACAAAATAATACAAAAAATGTTTTAAATACAAAGACAAATCAGACAAATTAAATCTTGCGTTCGAAATAATAATTTTTTAAGATGGAAAAGGGAAAGGAAAAGTTCTGACGCACCCTATCCCTTTCCCAGCTTTATGATTTCTTCACAAAAATGGTCATAATATTACTCTATTTGAAAATTTATGATCAAAGTCTTTTCTATTGATGCATCAACTTTAAATTATGTCGATGAAAAAAGTTTTTCTGTTTGAAACTGATGATTCAGATATTATAAATGAGTAGAACTTCCCTCATCTTCAATAAAGTGTATTATTATTATTATAGATCAATTGATTTGCCTCGAATCAAGAGATTTTTTCCGTTCTTGCATCAATTTTGAATTATGTTACTGAAAAAAGTTTTACTGTGAAAAACCGTGTTTTCAAATATTATGCAATTTCACAATTTCCATACTCTTCAATTAAATGTATTAATATTATAGGTCAATCGAGTCGCCTCGAATCAACACATCTTTTCTGTTCTTGCATCAACTTTGAATTATGTTAATGAAAAAAGTTTTACTATAAAAAAACGATTTTCAAAATATATAAATAACCATAACTTCCCTACTTTTGGATGAAATTCGTTATTCTCATAGGTCAATCGATTCGTTTCAAACCAAGGAATCTTTTATATTCTTGCATCAACTCTGAATTATGCTGATAAAAAAAGTTTTACTATAAAAAACCGATTTTCAAAATATGTAAATTACCATAACTTCCCTACAATTTGATAAAATGCATTGATATTATTGGTCAATCGATTCGTTTCGAACCAAGGAATCTTTTATATTCTTGCATCAACTCTGAATTGTGCTAGTGAAAAAAGTTTTACTATAAAAAACCGATTTTTAAAATATATAAATTACCATAACTTCCCTACTCTTCAATGAACTGTATTGATGTTATAGGTCAATCGATTCATCCCAAACCAAGGAATCTTTTACATTCTTGCATCAACTTTGAATTATGCTAATGAAAAAATTTTTACTATAAAAAACCGTATTTTAAAATAATATGCATTACCGTAGCTTCCTTACTCTTCAATAACATTTACTAATATTACAGGTCAATCGATTCGACTCGAATCAAAACACCTTTTCTGTTTTTGCATCAACTTTAAATTATGTTAATGAAAAAAATTTTACTATAAAAAACCGCTTTTCAAAATATATAAATTACCAGAACTTCCCTACTCTTTGATAAAATGCATTATTATTATAGTTCAATCGATTCGCTTCGAACCAAGGAATCTTTTATATTGTTGCATCAACTCTGAATTATGCTGATGAAAAAAGTTTTACTATAAAAAACCGATTTTCAAAATATATAAATTACCATAACTTCCCTACAATTTGATAAAATGCATTGATATTATTGGTCAATCGATTCGTTTCGAACCAAGGAATCTTTTATATTCTTGCATCAACTCTGAATTGTGCTAGTGAAAAAAGTTTTACTATAAAAAACCGATTTTTAAAGTATATAAATTACTATAACTTCCCTACTCTTCAATGAACTGTATTGATGTTATAGGTCAATCGATTCGTCCCAAACCAAGGAATCTTTTACATTCTTGCATCAACTTTGAATTATGCTAATGAAAAAATTTTTACTATAAAAAACCGATTTTTAAAATATTATTGAGTGCTAGAAAAAAATGCAATAAATATTTTTAGAAATCCTTCGGTCAGTTTCAAGATATTAGTGAGGAAAATAAGCTCTCCAAATTTCATCAATTTATCTACAACCGTTTTCTAGTTATCGTGTTCACAAAAAAGCGTGACATCCACACATCCACACATCCACACACACATCCGGACAATTGCTTAGAATGTTGTATTAGACATTTTTAAATTAGGGAGGGTTTAATTAAATGAATTTAAAAATTTTGAAAAATGTCACCATTACAAAGCTTCCTCTATGAGGAAGCAAAAGGAAATCGATTTGACTAACATTTGCTACAAGGGGGGTTTTCCGGTCGCTGATTTCAAATGCAGGGTCAAAATTGGAAAATTCGAAATGGGTGATCCAATATGGCGGACCAAAATTGTAAAAAGAAACCGATTTGACTAAAATTTGCTACAAGGGGGTTTTTCAGGTCGCTGATTTCGAATCCGGGGTCAAAACCGAGCTGAAAATTCCTGTGAAGGAACCTCCAGGGATCATGTGCATGTTCTTGAACGAACCTGTACAGGTAATCTTGAAGGTTCCTGTGCAAGAATTTGGCGAAGGAAACTGTACATGATCCTGCAAAGGAACCTGTATACAAGTTAACCTTTGAATGGTCCTGTACAGGTTCCTTCACCGAGTCAATTGAGGTGTGGGTTCATGTACAGGAAGATGTTCAGGATCCTTTACATGAACCTGCATAGGAACTATTCCGCGAGGATTCGCTAGTGGCTTGGCTCTCTCGATAGTGAGTGGGTTCTCCAAGGGAATAAAAGGAAAGCAAGTATAAAGCTGTAAGCGACATGAGTTTTCGCAATGGCTTTCTTTAAAGGACCCTCTATACGTGTTTCTGTACAGAATCCTTCTAAAGGTTCCTTTGACGGCTTTCCGTAAAGGATCCTATACACGTTTCTGTACAGGCACCTGTGCAGGATCATTCAAAGGTTCCTTTGTCGGTGCAGGTTCCTTTGAAGGATCATGTACAGTTTCCTTCGCCAAATTCCTGCACAGGAACCGTCAAGATTACCTGTACAGGAACATGTACAGGATCCTTCGAGGTTCCTGTACAGGAATTTTCAGCTGGGAATTGAAAAATTCAAAATGGCTTCAAAAGTTTACGTTTTCAAGCTTCTAAATGGTGCCTAAAGAACCTTATTTGAGCAGATTGCGTGCGAAACAATTTTCGCGCATACGCAGTTTGAAGATGGCTTACAAGGAAGGTACTCGAGGTGTCCCTCGCCGATTTGATTCTCCCTGATATATGTTGTAGTACTCGAAAAACTAAGTGACACGTATTTTTTTTTATCTGCGGAAAAACACTTTAAGGGGGTGAAACAACCCCTCAAAGATAGGGGTCGCAAGTGTCGATTGTGTAGTTTTGTGTAGAAAAACAAAATTGATTTCGACCAAACCTACTGGGAAAGTTTCCTCGTGATGAAAGATGACTAACGTAATTTTCTCGAAAAAAAAAAAA
>CAKNXH010059583.1:29879-45417 GCA_932178445.1 Andricus quercusramuli | reverse complement strand
ATTCAGTATAAATTTCCTTCCTTTCCCACACGTGAACACCCACAAATTGGTGACCCCGACGTGATCCGGTACGTGATCGTGAAGTGTTCAATCGTGGAAAGTGCAACTGTGAAGTGATCAACTTTTGTGCAAGTAATTGGTGATAAGTGCGAGCAAACAAAATGCCAGACGACCCGAGTTGCGATCAGCAAAACGATCCGCCTGCCGCGAGCGGACAAGCGAGTGCACAAGCCGTCGCGATGCGCGCACCAAGTTTTTGGCCGGACAAAATTTCGCTGTGGTTTAAACAATTAGAAGCACAGTTCAGTATTGCCGGAGTTAAACGTGATTCCACGAAATATAGTTACGTGATCGCGCACCTCGAACCGAAATATATCGAGGAAATCGAGGACATTATCGAAAATCCACCGGAAGACAGAAAATATGAAGCCGTGAAAGCCGGTCTGATTAAAAGACTTTCCGATTTGAGCAACATGCGCGTACGGAAATTATTAGAAGGTGAAGAAATTGGAGATCCAACGCCATCACAATTTCTCCGACATTTAAAAACGTTCGAGGGCTCGGATCTAAATGAAGATTTTTTGAGAAATGTATGGCTCAATAGGTTACCCGTCTCGACGCAACACGTGCTAGCACCAATGACGGAAAAGTCATTATCGGCGATGGCGGATATGGCCGATCGGATCCACGAAATTCGACTCGAAAAAGAAAAAATCGCACAGGTTTCTGAAAACTCCGAAATTGCAGCTCTACGTGGAGAATCGCGAGGACGAGGTCCACGGCGGGGAAGAAGTCAGTCCCGCGGTCTAAATCCGTCTCAAAATCGCGAGTTGGGTTCGTATGATTCATGCTAGTACCACAGGAAATTTTGTGATAAGGCGACGAAGTGTCGCAAGCCATGCACCTGGAAGGCCTCGGGAAACGACAAGAGCCATCATTGATAGCGGCGCTCAACGATGGTCCCAGCAGAACTCGTCGCATTTTCGTTACCGACAAATCAACGAAAATCGCTTACTTAATTGACACCGTTGCCGACGTGAGTGTTTTTCCGCGAAAACGGGCAGGTGGACACTTAAACAAGTGCGAGTATGAACTTTATGCAGCAAATAGCAGACGCATAGCCACATACGGTACGATAGCTGTCGATCTTGATTTTGCACTGAGACGAAGTTTCAAATGGCGAATGATATTAGCGGATGTTGATACGCCTATCATTGGCATGGACTTTTTAGTTTATTACGGACTTCTCATCGACCCAAAAAACCAACGTCTCTTCGATTTATAAACCGGGTTAACGACACAAGGACGACTAGCATCGGGCAAGCACATTTCGATTAAAACTATCGTCGGTAGTACGAACTATCATCGAATTCTTTCCGAGTTTCCCGATATGACACGGCCCGCGGTTTTCGGCAAAGAACCAGTGAAGCATGATGTAAATCACTATATCAAGACTACATCCGGATCACCAGAGTTCTGCAGACCAAGACGACTTGCACCTGATCGTTTCAAACAAGCGAAGACAGAGTTTGACGTGATGATGCAACAGGGAATCATACGACCGTCGAAGAGTCCCTGGGCTTCACCTTCACACCTGGCAGCGAAGAAAGACAACGGAGTGCGGCCCTGCGGCGATTATCGTGCGCTCAACACTCGCGCGATACCGGACAGATACCCTGTCCCTCACATCGAGGACTTCGCCAGGACTCTCCACGGACGTACGGTATTCTCTACAATAGATCTGGTAAGAGCATATAATCAAAATCCTGTTGCGCCGGGGGATGTGGAAAAAATTGCGATAACCACACCTTTTGGCTTATTTGAATTTCTACGCATGCCTTTCGGACTGCGTAGCGCCGCGCAAACTTTTCAGCGATTCATAGACCATGTACTAAGCGGTTTAGATTTTTGCTACGCCTATATTGATGATATTCTGGTCGCATCGAAAGATCATATAGAGCACGAAGAACATTTAAGATTATTGTTTAAACGTTTAAGCGAATATGGTCTCGTGTTAAATTCCGGAAAATGTATTTTTAGCGAAATTATTGTAAAGTTTTTGGGCTACATTGTGGACGATCTAGGTATTCGCCCTGATCCAGAACATGTAGAAGCAATAAAAAATTTTACAAAACCGACAACTGTAAAAAACTTGAGACAATTTTTAGGTTCCATAAATTTTTATCGCCGATTTATACCAGATGCCGCGAAAATTCAGCATAAATTAAATGCACAACTTTGCGGATCAAAGAAAAATAACGCTCCGATTACGTGGACCGAAGAATTAGAACAAGCTTTTAATGATTTAAAAAATGCTCTCGCGAACGCCACGATGCTAGCTCACCCTGTTGCAGGGGCCCCGTTATCAATTAGCGTAGATGCCTCCGACTTCGCAATGGGAGCCGTGTTACAACAACTTGTCGACGATACATGGCAGCCACTAGAATTTTTCACAAAATCTCTGAATACGGCACAGCGTAAGTACAGCGCGTACGATTGCGAACTGTTAGCTGCTTACGCTGCTGTCAAGCGATTCAGACATTCAATTGAAGGCCGCGATTTTATTATTTTTACCGATCACAAACCTTTAACTTTTGCTTTCTGTCAAGATTTGAATAAATGTTCTCCTCGACAATTCCGTTATCTAGATTTTATTGCGCAATTCACAACGAATATTCAGCACGTGAGCGGTATAGATAATGTAGTAGCGGATGCGTTATCACGGATTGAAAGCATTTTCGAAACAGTAAATTATAAAGCGATAGCCGAAGCTCAAAAGCAGGACAACGAATTACGCACGATTCTAGAATCAGGTTCGACTGCTCTTAAATTGAAGAAAATTAGTTTTCCAAATTTCGGGGTGAAATTTTTTGCGACACGTCGTCCGATTCTGTTCGACCTTATATACCTGCGAACTTACGTCAAGCGATTTGTAACAGCCTGCACCGTCTAGCTCGTCCTGGGATTAAAGCTACACAAAAGCTAGTCTCGAAACGTTTCGTGTGGCCATCAATTAATAAGGATTGCAGAAAGTGGGTGAAGACTTGCATACCCTGTCAACGCGCGAAGGTCACGAGACACGTTGCAGCACCGGTCGGAAAATTCAACGAGAAGGATGGAAGGTTCGAGCACGTGCATTTAGACATCGTAGGTCCCTTGCCACACTCCTTAGGGTGCAGGTATTGCGTAACAGCGGTCGATCGTTTCACCCGCTGGCTTGAAGCTATTCCGGTGACTGTCATCGAAGCAGCGACGATCGCACGAGCCTTCATCAACGAGTGGGTATCCCGATTTGGAGTTCCCTTGAAAATTACAACCGATCAAGGACGACAGTTTGAGTCAAAACTATTCGAAGAATTAGCTCAAACGATAGGGACTAAGCGTCTACGGACTACTGCGTACATCCAGCAGCAAACGGCATGGTCGAAAGATTGCACCGACAGTTGAAAGCAGCAATTAAGTGCCACGAAAATGAGGGATAGGCGGAGGTCCTACATATTGTCCTTTTAGGTATTCGATCCTCAATTAAAGAAGATTTAAAAGCGAGCTCATCTGAACTGTTATATGGGCACGACTCTTAGATTGCCAGGCGAATTTTTCCAAACGGGCAATAAGGAGAGCAATTCCGATTTCGTAAAAGATCTTAGGAGGAAAATGAGCTGTTTGAAACCAGTTCCGGGGACAAAGCATGGAACAAGGAAAACATTCATTTTAACGAATTATCTTCTTCACCCTTTGTCTTCATTAGACACGACGCAGTACGTGGCCCACTTCAACCAACATACGATGGACCATTTGAAGTGAAGGAACGAACCGAAAAATTTTACACGGTTTTAGTAAAAGGAAAAAGAGTTAATGTTTCCATCGATAGATTAAAACCAGCGTTCATCCTCGAAGAAAATATCGAAAATGAAAACGCAGCGGACAGAGAAGCTGTATACGACAACGCAGAGAAAAGACAACCTCAACAGCCAGAAATGCAACCACAGAGAAGAGACGAGCAAACTCGCTTCAACACACGATCCGGCAGAAGAGTTCGTTTTCCCGAACGGTTGCAGGCTGGATTTTAAACTATGATTTTATTTGTATTTCGCAAGGATTTTTATTTATATTTTACAACGATTTGTATTGGTATTTCGCAACGCTTTCACGTTAATTAATAGCATTCATACCGTACATAACTTTCTTTCGAAAAACGACATTATATTCCTATTTCGATGTAGCGTTATCACTGGTAGGGGGGTAATGTAGCCATTCTGACTACCAGCTTTTCATATTTAAGTTACTTCAACGTAAAATATTTTTCCTGTGAAAATAGAAACTTGTAGAAAGTCGGCAAACACTTCGAAGGGCGGAAGATTCGAGTGCAATGAATAAATTTACAGGATTTGACCATCTGGCGACCAGACCCAGCGTTAAGACTAGGTAAAATTCCTGCGTACCCTTTTCCGCCTAATACAGTTAGTTTTGCCAGAGGAAAAGCGGCTGGAGCTGGAAGTGCGTTTTCCAGACCAGTAGTTAAGCGCCCGACGCCGTCGAGATTACTTCATCTCCGGCTCAATCTCGATTTGTCATCCCGGTGCAATCTTGAACAATTTTACTTTCTTTGAATAAACATTTTTATTGTTAGTGAATTCACGTCTTATTCACTCAGACTTATTTAGTATAAATTTCCTTCCTTTGTCACACGTGAACACCCACAGATACATAAGTGACATTTTTATGAAAAATGATTTTTTGGTATCAGTGGATTCGTAAGAGAAAGCTGCATCTAACTAGAGTAATACAAGTGATAAATTATTAATATTTATTGTAAAAAAACGATTGTTTACAACTGAGAAAAGTCGAAAAAGTTGAAAAATACAACAGAAAAAGATACACAAAGCACTTTGCGTGTCCCAAAATTTGTACACGGCATCTAATACGTCATCATCATACAAATAAAAAAGAACCTAAAGTGCTTTGTGTCTTTTTTGCCGTGTAAAAGTGACCGATTGCGGAGAGTATTTACAAACGAAAAGAATCGCTTGCCCTTGCGTATGTTTTTGCTTTGTAAAATAGCTCGAGCACTGATCCGAAATCGATGGGAAATAAGTCCCGGCTATTTTCGGTACTCTTCGGAAATGTTCGGACTTCGTAGTGGCCGGACGAGCGGCAGCCAGAAAGAGCGCGTGATAATATAATTTATGTGACTCCGGTGCATTAACGCGTTTTTATGCGACAGGGTAGGGTATCGTAATGTTCTACATTACGATACCGCGGAAGATCACTCTTCACATTACACTCCGCTGTATCGTAATGTACAACATTACGATACTGTACGCTTTCGCAACAAAACTTGTAAATGCACCGTCGACATATAAAATAATATATGCGCCATTGAGCAGAATTCGTGACTTCACGCGACTCGCTTACAATGCTCGCAGGACTTATCTTGCCTCGGCTTTGCCTCGGCTTCGATCGTCCTGCGAGCATTGCCGCTTGTCGCGTAAAGACCCTCATTATGCACCTCGGCGCATAATATACTATAATATATAATATATTAAACATATAGATTGAATGTGTACATTGTTTGCGTGGAATTCATCTTTCTTCTACGGTAAAAATATGTATTTGGAATAAATATAGGTACAAATGTATGATTGTACAATTTCGATTAGTGTCAAAATCCATACGTCTCAGACTCTCTCTCAAAATATTTCAAGATATAATAAATTGCTACGTTTTCTAAATGTTAAGTAGCCGCAAATGCATTATGTTGACATTAACAATAAGCGAGATTTGTATCGAATTACTGCGACTAATCCTTTTGCAATTATTTACTATTAAAAAATAATTTAAATCTGAGATGCGTCGATAATTAAAACGTACATACTTGTACGAAAAATATTTAATAATATACTTCGTTATTCATACTTTATATTAAAATAATAAATCAACAATGTGATTTTGAATCACCAAAAACTTAATTAAACGCTTTACTGCAATAATTTATACCCTTTTTTGTCCCCTTCTGCAAAATTAAAGTTATGTAAAACGGATGACTTTTAAATATTTATTTGGGTTCAATAATTACATTTTATCTACAAAAATGCAGATGCCTTAAAACAAAATCAATTTTTTATAATAATGTGGGTATTATCGTTTCATATAGTAATCCAGTCAAACTAGACAAAATAGCCATTTGTTCGAACACCATAATATATATCCTGTATTTTTTTTTCTTAGATTGTTTCTCACAATGTGAGGTATAACAATGTAAGAAACTTTTTTGTAAATCATCAAAAAAACTTTAATTTTCCCATGGACAATTCAGTAGCCATAAGTAGACATAACAAATAAGTTAATTTTCAGTCAGAGCATTTGATCAAAAGATAATTTTTCATAAAAGCTAATCTAATTTTTCCTTTTTTCAAACACGAATTGTTAACACAATTAGTTTACGTACATCAGATTCGACAAACTTCATTACGCCATTCGACTTCATTAATTAGTATTCATTTGATGGATAACACGTTAAAATTCAAGAATTTTAAATCAGACTAAAATCAAATTCAAAATCCCATTTGACGTTCAATAATCAAGTCAATGTATTGAATTCCTGAAAATAAAACAAGAATTCAACGATCAAATTTGGACAACCACCACAAAATGCTCCAATCGGATAATATGTTTTTCTACTTAATTTGTTACTTTATTTGATTTTAGCATGTTTATTTTCATTTAAAAAATTGTTTTATCACTAAAAATTAATTTTTTTGGCCCTATATTAATAAAAATATTAATAACAATAAAACAGTGCAAATTCTATCTCATGCGAAGATCAGGATATTTGGAATAAGCTGATTGATATACAGGGTGTTTTTTTTAACTTGAGACAACGAAATATCTCAAAAAATACACATCCTACGGAAACAATGTCTGGAATAAAAACTTTTTATTTTCGAGGGGGAAAAAAGATTTGTTAAAATTTACCCCACCCCCATCCCCACAGGAGGCAG
Source organism: Andricus quercusramuli (assembly GCA_932178445.1). Classification (NCBI taxonomy): domain Eukaryota; kingdom Metazoa; phylum Arthropoda; class Insecta; order Hymenoptera; family Cynipidae; genus Andricus; species Andricus quercusramuli. The sequence continues at coordinate 38,416 of CAKNXH010059583.1, read as the reverse complement.
GGGTGGGGGTAACTTTGTAATTTCAAATGGCAACCCCAATTTTTTATCACAGATTCAGATTCTCCTTTACGAAATACGTAAGTTTTATTCGGAAAATTTGTTTCGATTCGCGATAGATGGCGCTGCCATTGCGAAAAATGAAATTGTTGACACTACTTTTAGCTCTACCCAGGAATAACGACGCGGACGTAATAGTTGTCTATTCCCTTCGGGGTGCTTAATTTCGGTGAGTCCCCTTGCCTCTCACCATCCATCGGGGTGCTTGAACTTTTGGCAACGGGTCACTAAAAGTGATAAAACTGTCGAAAACCATTCCCGAATGCAGTTGGTTGACGACAGTCGATTTTGGATGTAGACATTACATATCATCGAGTCTCCACTGTCTACAATCCTCGACGTCATTCCGGCCGAGCGATAACCGCGTCTGTCCGTGCCTAACGTTTATTCATTAGGAAGGTTGATTGTGTTCATTTGATTTGGGTGTGTTGGTTGCTTTCGTTTGGGTTACTGTTGTTGGTCACGTTCATTTGAGTTGGTTTGGGTGTCGTAGTATTTCCTCATTACCTTACTTCATTACTTTTACAATGGAAATTCTATCTCAGCAACAGAAGATTGAATTGATTCTCATTTATGGAGAAAGTGGCAGGAATATCAATGATGCTCTCACGCTTTATGCTCAACGCTTTCCAGAAAGTGTTCCTTCACGCGCTTCTTTTTACCGGGTTGTCCGAAACTTCATCACTGACGGAAGCGTACAACCAAAAAAAAGGAAGCGTCAAGTAACAGTTACTGGAGTTGATAATAAAATTGCAATTTTAGCTGCAGTCACTCATGACCCTCATCTGAGTACTCGACAACTAAGCCGCGATTCCGGAATGTCTCTATCCAGTGTTTGGAAGGTATTAAAACGTAATAATTATCATCCGTATCATATTTCACTGCATCAAGAACTTCATGGAAATGATTTTCAGAACCGAGTGACATTTTGTCAATGGGCGGTTCAGCAGATACAAGGAAACCCGAATTTCTTTTTTCTAGTACTCTTCACAGACGAGTCGTCCTTCACAAACCATGGCAACGTTAATCGGCACAACATGCATTATTGGAGTGTAGAAAATCCACATTGGTTGCGTGAAGTTGTTTATCAGCGTCCATGGTCCGTGAACGTTTGGTGTGGAATAATTGGAGATCAACTTATCGGTCCGTATTTTATTGATGGAAATTTAAACGCTGAAAAATATCGTGACTTTTTAGAAAATCAACTTCCAATGTTGCTGGAAGACCTAAGCTTGGAAGTGCGACACAACATGTGGTTTCAACATGACGGTTGTCCAGCACATTATGCGCCAATCGTGAGGGAAGTACTCAATCGCGAATTTAATGGACGATGGATCGGTAGAGGAGGTCCAGTAAATTGGCCTGCCAGATCGCCAGATCTTACGGCGTCGGATTTCTATTTGTGGGGTTATCTAAAGAATCGCGTGTATCAAGAAGTGCCCACAACTCGTGATAACATGATCGAGCGAATCAGGTCTGCTTGTGCACAAATATCACCAGACACAATTCGCAGTTGTGTGGAATCTTTCAAAGCTCGGATTAACAAGTGCATCGAAGTGCGAGGACACCATTTTGAGCACTTATTGTAAAATAATTAATCGAAATCAAGCATCCCTGTGGAGAGAGGCAAGGGGACTCACCGAAATTAAGCACCCCGAAGGGAATAGACAACTACTACGTCCGCGTCGTTATTCCTGGGTAGAGCTAAAAGTAGTGTCAACAATTTCGTTTTTCGCAATTGCAGCGCCATCTATCGCGAATCGAAACAAATTTTCCAAATAAAACTTACGTATTTCGTAAAGGAGAATCTGAATCTGTAATAAAAAATTGTGGTTGCCATTTGAAATTACAAAGTTACCCCCACCCCTGCCTCCTGTCGGGGTGGGGGTGGGGTAAATTTTAACAAATCTTTTTTCCCCCTCAAAAATAAAAAGTTTTTATTCCGGACATTTTTTCCGTAGGATGCGTATTTTTTTAGATATTTCGTTGTCTCAAGTTAAAAAAAACACCCTGTATATGACACTAAGACCAGCCCCCACCATCCTACGTAGTGTCCCTTACGTATGTTTTGCTGTTGGATTTCGAGGCCGCGCTGGATCTATGCCATAAAGGCACTGTCCGCAAGTGACCGTGTTCTTTTTGCCTTGTATTTTCGACTTTGGGCAAACAGTTTTTCTCGATTTTCTCAGTTCGAGTGAGATTGGACTTATGTATCTTTTTAGTTTGTACGGCAGTTTTCCTAGATCGAACTGCTCTCTGATTTATTTTTGGCTTATTATATTGCTACATCATTTATCTAAAAAATCAACAACCGATTGAGACTCTCGGTTTCCATTTTCTGTCCTCACCCTTCCCCCTCCCCTCCACAGTAACAGAAGTTTTTGTGGGACTGACGTTACAACTAGACTCTCCACCGTACAACGAATCACTACTTAACTTTGACATTATTTCGACTCGCAAAACAAATTTTGCGCATAAAGTTGGTAGTTGGGTGTCCAATCCAAACAATGAATAATACAAACAATAAAGTAGCCTCGGAATGGACTGAAACTTTTGATTGACGATTGGAATGCTAGAGGAGTGAATGGTCTCAATCCGGTAAGAAGGCATGAATGGAATAAGATGAAAAATTTCTGATTCTAACGTAAAAGTAAAGTTAATTCTATTATTTTTAATACCTGATTTTCCCATTAGGCTTCAATTTCCGAAAATAGAATAGTTTATCTCAAAAATGTCATTTCTGGCTATTCATATAGCGTTAAGCACATCTCTCTCGTATTCCGTAAAGCAGAATAGATTTGAAGTGTATTTACTTCACTCTAATTCCGTTAAGAAATGTGTGCATAAAATTGTTTGAATTATCCATTTAGGAATATAAGTTAGGAAGGGTCTAATTAAATGAATTCAAGTTTGCACTTCAGAGAGATCAAGTGATATGAATTCAAGAAATTGACATTGGATTTGTATGTAATGTATTATCCTCAATTTCAATATAATGAACTGAATTGAGTGTAATACATTTTGTGATACCCGAATTCCAAATATAATTTATGTGTTTGAGAAAAATTAGTTATCTTAAATAAATTAAAAACTTGAATTCAATGTAGATGAAATGAATAAATTATTGTATGTAAATTCGAAATTGTATTTTTCAAAGTGTATTGACAGGCATAGCAGTTGCTTCTTTCTAATACTGTTTCTGATATAAGAGAACGAAAGGAAAATCAGGTATTCACAGGAATTGCATTTTTCAATCCTATTCTATTCAAGCCTTCTTACCGGGAAGGTAAGAGAACTACGAGAAACAATGCACGTAAGGAAACTAGATATTTTATGTGTACCTGAAATGAAGAAAAAGGGTTGCGAAAGTAGAAACATGGAAAATGGGGTATTCAAAGGCGGTTCCGAAACATGGTCAGGAGTAGATAATGAATCACATGGTAATCATTTGGTCGGTTTAATTATGATTGAACAAGCAAGACAGCATCTCAAAGATCATGATTTTGTATCCCCCAGATTGCTGTGGGCTAGAATGAAGGTAGGAATCAGAAGATTATTTATCATGATAGCGATCCGAGAGAAGTCAAAGACGCCTTCTGGGACATTTTAAATAATACAATAAGTACTTGCGATCAAGGTGAAACAATAATTTTGCTAGGAGATATGAACTGATGGGTCGGCGTCCAACGTCAGCATACAGATACAGAAAGAGTGCTAGGTAAGTTTAGGGATCCAGCAAGAAAAAAATATAACGGGAAAAAATTAGTTAGCTTATGCTTAGAAAAGGGCCTATTTATTACCAATACTTGGTTTTGACATAAAATGATCCACACGTACACTCGGTGTAAGGAAAATAACCGCAGTATAATTGATTTCGTTATTGCAGATGAAAGAATAAGAGACTGAGAGAAAAGAAAGGAGAAACAACTTGGGATCTCACTCCAAAAAAAAGTTGGTTTAAATAATTAAAGACTAAGAGAATTAGTAAAAGATACAAAAGTCATGAGGGGTTCCGAATACAATACTAATCATTACCTTTTAGTCTCCAAAATAAACTTAGGGCGGGGATGGAGAAGGAAGAGAACAAAAAAACGAAACAAACGTGAATCAGGATTGAAAATGTACAGAAACCGAAAGTGCGAATAGATTCTCAGAATAAGATAAATGAACGCATAGATGAGGTAACTTGGGAGGCACTCTGAAGCAATAAAGATATAGAGGGCGCGTGGACTTTGATACGGAATATCATTGTTAAAACTGCGACCGAATTATGTGGTACGGTGGTTGTAGGAAGAAAATCTGGCGATGCATGGTGGAATGATGAAATTAAGGGGATTTCTCACCGTTATAAAACGCATTCCCAGTTTCCGGCCGCACGGTCAAATATTTTGGTCTGATATTTTGCATACTTCATCTACATGATATTCTCTTGGCCGGTTAAGAGCCGGTTTTTTGAAAAAATGTTTATATTTAAAATTATAAACAAAAAGAAAAGATCAATGGAGAAAAAATGCAGTGACGCTCAGTACTAGCTGAGTGTGTATTTTCGAGGCCTGAATCTCAACCCTTCTCAAAACTGAGAAGTTTTGACACCATAGCGCGTCGAATCATCCGAAACGAATCGCCCTCTCATTGTTATGAGATGCAGGCCGGTTCAACAAACTGAAATTACGAAAACAGCGCGTGATTGAATTTTAATTAGCATACATACTTTATTCATATAATTCTAAGAAATTGAAAAAAAGATTCATGAAAATCGGTTAATATTTGCAGTAATAATAGAAATTTTGAAGTGCACACGATAGTATGTAAAGATACACCGCAGAATGGGAGAAACGCATTTTTGTCGTTTGAAAGGTCTACAGCCTTCAATTTTGCCGCAATCCGCAATCCGCAATTAGTTTTTTTTTTAAATTGAAGAGCGCTAAATTTCCAAGAGCACCTCAGTCCGAGATTCTTGCATTTTCATTTGTTTATGTATTATATGTTTACTCGAAGTATGAGAAAATCGAGATTTTTCACAAAATCATTCTTTATTCTTCAATAGCGGTTCGCATGTAATGAAAGTCACCTTAACTCGACGCAAGAGTACTCCCACAATGCAAATAATATGATTATTGTCATCAATTAATGTTGTCATTGTTATAAACAAATGACATTAACAAACAGCCACATAGTATAATGTTTGTTGAAAAAAAGTTGTTTTCGTCTGAGTACTATGCTTTACATTACAGTGAGAGTGACTGCTAGTCACAATGTTTATGAAACATCAACAATTGTAAATGCTATAAACAATTTCTTGTGAAAATTTGGAATTTGTTTCTTCCTTTACTATCTGAAATTATGTCGATATTCGGAAAAGTGATCTATGTTTACTACTTACGAAAGTGCTTACTACACGAAATAGTAACTCTTCTTCTCGCTGAATGTGGACGGTTACCAAGTGGTGCAGCGCATCCTACTCTTTTAAAAAGTCAGGTTAAATTACCTGAACGCAAAATAGTAATTTTAACAAAATTCACCGACGAGAAGCTGGTTTTCAATTTGAAATAGTTGGAACTAATGGTTTACAGAGTTCTTGTAACGATCCATTTTCTTCCGTGTCTGGCAAAATGGATGAATAAATGGTTCTTTTAAATACATGGAAAAGTTCGTGACGTTTAAAATTACAAGAATAGATAATAAGAATGATCTATTGTTAATTTTCACATAGAATGAGTGACAGCAAATCTCTCTCACAAACATTCTAAGCGGTTTCAGTACGAAAAAAATTATTTTCCAGGACAGAGTTTTAGATTTAATTATTTCATTCGTTTACAAAATGAACAATTGTTGTATTTCATCACACATAATCAAAAATAGATCACTTTTCCGAATATCGACATAATTTCAGATAGTAAAGGAAGAAACAAATTCCAAATTTCTCCCATTCTGCGGTGTATCTTTGCATACTATCGTGTGCACTTCAAAATTTCTATTATTACTGCAAATATTAACCGATTTTCATGAATCTTTTTTTCAATTTCTTAGAATTATATGAATAAAGTATGTATGCTAATTAAAATTCAATCACGCGCTGTTTTCGTAATTTCAGTTTTTTGAACCGGTCTGCATCTCATAACAATGAGAGGGCGATTCGTTTCGGATGATTCGACGCGCTCGAGTGTCTCCACCCGCGCGACGGGGCGTCTTCCTCGTAGCCGAGCTCTCAGTTTTGAGAAGGGTTGAGATTCAGGCCTCGAAAATACACACTCAGCTAGTACTGAGCGTCACTGCATTTTTTCTCCATTGGTCTTTTCTTTTTGTTTATAATTTTAAATATAGACATTTTTTCAAAAAACCGGCTCTTAACCGGCTAAGAGAATATCATGTAGATGAGGTATGCAAAATATCAGACCAAAATATTCGACCGTGCGACCGGAAACTGGGAATGCGTTTTATAACGGTGAGAAATCCCCTTAAGGCAGCCCGACAAGAAAAGAAAGGAGCGTACGAGAGAACGTTGAACATCACAGGTCTTAGCGACGAGGATAGAAATAGACTTGAGGATGATTACAGACGCGAACAGAGGAAAGTTAAACGACAAGTCAAGGAAAGCAAAGATAAAATCGGAACAGAAGAAGAAAAAAAAATTCAAAACGACTTTGAAGGAACCATGAAACTATTATTTAAACAGATGAAGGAAAGTAAAAGTACAGAGTTTGTCAGAATGAGAAAGAGCTAAAGTGAAATACTATATGATACAGACGGGATAGTAGATGCTTCAAAAGACTGATTTAAAGAATTACTAGGAGGTGAAGATATAAGGCGACGGAACTGCGACATAGAAGCTAATGCATTAGAAAACCCAATTGAAAAAGTCTGTGTCACTGAGAATAGAGATATAATAAAGAACTTAAAAAACGGTAAGGCTACTGGTGTAGACAGTATTAGCGCTGAAATGCTTCTATCTTGGCGAGTGGCGAGTGGCGAGTACATACGTTACAGGTTATGCGAATTTACAAATTTATGTATCGAGATGGTAGAAGTTTCAGACGATTGGAGAAAAAGGTCCATCCACTCAGCGCCACCGCAAAGGCAAAATGAAAAATCGAAAACGCCATTTTTTTTTGTTTTTTTTTTGTTGCAAATCTTATGCTTAAGAAAACATTTTTTTGCTCTTCAAACTTCCGAGATAAGGGTGGCGGCGTTAGCACGACGTCCACTCAGCGCCGACACTAGGGTGGTTCTTATTTATACTTGGTGGATTTTTTTTTCTCGAATTTCTCTGCTCTCACCCCCCCAGTTTTGTTTGAATGCCAAAAAAAAAATCTCCTCCAAATTTGAGCAAAATCGGTTAATATTTAGGGGTCGCGCAAAGACCATGAAGTTTCCCATTGATTTAACATGGGAAAAAGTCAGCTTTTTGTAAATCTAATATTTAAACGCGATAATATGTTGAAAATAATTCCATGTTTCAATATATTGTTCAGAACTCATCAGAGAATAAGAATCAATCATGAATTTTCATGTTGAATAATCTTAAGCCACTCTTATGGGTCCCCAAAGAAAACCCCATAAGTGACAAATGTGAATTTTACGTAATATTGCGGTTTATTGACGCTTTCATAAGTTTTTTAAAAATGAATAATCATTGATCAGTAATTTACGAATATTTAGTCATTTGCTAACTAATATTCAATTGTTTAAACAATTTTTAATTTGTTTAAATATTTATTTTTTTCAGTTAACTCGCGAAATGAACGTATTTTCTAGACTTTATGAGTTATTTTATCGATAATAACAATAAAATAATTTGTTTGAATGATTTTACAATTATTTAAATAATACGTATTTGTTCAATATTATATTTTACCTAAAAAAACAGGCGAAACCTTTTATATCACTGAATTTTCGACAAATCTTAATATTTTTGAGTACTAATTTGTTTATTATGAATAATCGTGGATGTTTAAACAAATTGAAATTTTTTAAACAATTTTTTTGTTTAAATATTTTTGTGTGCTATTTTTCGAAAGACTGAAATATTTTTATGTTCTGCTTTGCTTTTTAAGAATACTCATAAGTGTTTAAATAAATAAAAAATTGTTTAAACAATTGAATATTAGTTAGCAAATGACTGGGTGTTCGTAAATTACCCATCACTGATTATTTATTAAAAAAAAAACTTTTAAAAAGCGTCAATAAACCGCAATATTACGTAAAATTCACATTTGTCACTTATGGGGTTTTCTTTGGGGACCCATAAGAGTGGCTTAAGATTATTCAACATAAAAATTCATGATTGATTCTTATTCTCTGATGAGTTCTGAACAATATATTGAAACATGGAATTATTTTTAACATATTATCGCGTTTAAATATTAGATTTACAAAAAGCTGACTTTTTCCCATGTTAAATCAATGGGAAACTTCATGGTCTTTGCGTGACCCCTAAATATTAACCGATTTTGCTCAAATTTGGAGGAGATTTTTTTTTT
>CAKNXH010059583.1:0-25421 GCA_932178445.1 Andricus quercusramuli | reverse complement strand
ATGTGATTCATATGGAATTCCGAACAGGAATTCTACTAGGTTCTATAGGTATGTTTCGAACAGGATTTTCCGAACATTGCGCTATGTCCCGACCTCTCTACTGTGCTATATGATGTTACGAATATGTGATCTATATGGAATTCCAAACAGAAATTGTACTAGGTATTATATGGTGATTTCTTACAGGATTGCCCAGACATCTCGCTATTTCCTGACCTCTGCAAGGATCTATGTGGACCTTGCCAATATGTGATTCATATGAAATTCCGAACAGAAATTCTACTAGGTTCTATATGTTGATTTCTTACAAGATCTTCCAGAGATCTCGCTATGTCCCGACCTCTGCACGGATCTATGTTGATCTTACCAATATGTGATTCATTTAGAATTCCGAACAGGAATTCTACTAGGTTCTATACGTATATTTCGAACAGGATTTTCCGAACATTGCACTATGTCCGGACCTCTATACTGTTCTATATGGATGTAACGAATATGTGATCTATATGGAATTCCAAACAGAAATTTTACTATGTTTTATATGGTGATTTCTCACAGGATTGCCCAGACATCTCGCTATGTCCCGACCTCTGAACAGATCTATGTGGATGTTACCAATATTTGATTCATATGGAATTCCATATGGAGTTCCGAACAGAAATTCTACTAGGTTTCTATACGTATTTTTCGAACATGATTTGAAAAATTTGGAAAATTCCTTTGAATTCGAAGAGGAAAAAATCTAGTATTTCAATTTCAAGGAGCTAAAAAATCTGGAATCTATTAATCGCATAGCAAAGTAATCTGGAACCTCGAATTTGACTAGCGAAAAAGTCCGATACTTCAGAAGGAATCTTTATTATTATCGGAATTGGTAACGACCGATCATGTGTAAGGAAGGCCATCCTACAGTAGATAATGATCCTGCAGTAGATAACCACAAATTGAAAATACTAATGGATGTGAAATAATTCTTTAAATGTAATAATTGATAGTTAAAACACGTTACGTGTTATTATATTAAAATTATAGTTAATTATTTTACTTCTATTTGTGCTTATAATCAAGGATTATCTACTGTAGGATCATTATCTATTGTAGGGTGGTCTCCCCTACATATCATTCACTTACTTTGAAAATAGAAATCAACAATACCGATCTAATCTAAGATCACTCCTTCAATAACAGAATTTCTTAACGTCTTTTCAGACTAGATGGAGTTTGAAGTTTATCAATTAAGAATGTTTAATTTCTGAAAAAAAGATCTTTCTCCTTTCCTCCGGTGGGAATCGAACCTCACGTCTTTCGGATCGCCCGTCGGGTGCTTCAAACACTGAGCTACTACAGAGATCGAAGGCAGGTACTTTCTTCAAATATACGCTTTTAATTTTTTCGATGATGATAATACAGATTCCTTCTAATTTAACTTGTGTTCAAAACATAACTCCTTGCTATGAAAAGCTTATATCTGAAAAAAGTATCTGCCTTCGATCTCTCTAGTAGCTCAGTGGTTGGAGCAGCCGACTGGCAATCAGAAAAAGAGAGGTTCGATTCCACCGAAGCGAAGGAGAAAGATCTTTTTTAAGAAATTTAAATTTTCTAATTTTTATGTTCCGATACTTCAATTCCGTGGAGCAAAAAAATCGATAATCTATTATTTGAGTACCTCAATAATTTTGAACTTTCGGAATTTAAATTCCGTTTCAACTTCAATATGATAATTAACGATATTTTTATCATTTGAATAGTATATGAAAAATTCTTACATGTACTAATGTAAACACTGGTGATGAAAAGTATTTTTAGGGCACTTAAAGTTCAGTAGACTGTACAGTTATTTGTTAATTTAATTAAATTCGACTCATTCGATAGTTAATACTTACGGGGAAAATTATAGAATACATAAATTTCTGACAAGGAATTAGTCAATGTAAAGGTCTGAATCATCATTGTATTGTTTGATCTTGTTTTATTTAGTTTTTTATGACATTTTATGTTGGTCATCGCAGAGGAAAAAAGAGCAAAAGTCTATGCTGCGTTTTCTGAATATTATTATTTTTTACGCGTTTAGTAAGTATATGTAAGTTCCGCTACATAAATTTACGTGGAAGGGTAGTTTTTGTGAGAAATTATGAAAGGGTAAATTTTCAAGTGCTATATAATTAATTCAGAGTTCTTAATCATCTTTACGTTATTCAAGGTGGTTTTTACACTTTTAGAACATTTTTGGTTACGAGGGCTAGGTATGTATGACTTAGGGCTAGTTTTTTGCGACAAGTATTATATGTCATCGGAAAGCAGAAAAAGAGCAAGAAATTCCTGCCAACTGTGTTTTATGAATATTATTGTTTTTGATGCATTTAAAAATTATATGTGAGTTCCGCTACATAAATTTACGTAGGAGGGTAGTTTTTGGGAGAAATTAAAAAAGGGTAAATTTCCGAGTGTTAAATAATTAATTCCGATTTCTGAATCATCTTCACGTTTCTCAAGTTAGTTTTTAAACTTTTAGACCATTTTTGGTCACGAGGGGTAGGTATGTATGACTTAGGTGTGGTTTTTTAGGACAAGTATTATCGTAGAGCAAGAAAAGAGCAGCAAAATCCCGTCAACTGGATTTTATGAATATTATTGTTTTTGATGCGTTTCAAAAGTACATGTAAGTTCCGCTACATAAATTTACGTGAAAGGGTAGTTTTTGTGAGAAATTATAAAAGGGTAAATTTGCAAGTGTTAAATAATTAATTCAGAGCTCTGAATTATCTTTACGTTTTTCGAGGTGGTTTTTACACTTTTAGAACATCTTTGGTCACGAGGGCTAGGTATGTATGACTTAGGGGTAGTTTTTTGGGACAAGTATTATATGTCATCGGAGAGAAAAAAAACAACAAATTCCCGCCAACTGTATTTTATGAATACACGGAAAAAATTAGTTGTTGAAATTTTGGATGACTGAGTCAACGACTCTAGGATAGGGCTAAACATATGTCATAAATTGGAAGAATCGTCTTAGAAACTTTGATTGATACATGTTTAAAAAGTAGAAAGAGTTGTCGAAAGTACAAAATAATTTCAATAAAAATGTGAAGACCAGAGGAATAGATTTCTTGAAACACTGATACACTAATGCTTCGAAGCCAGTCAATGAAACATTCGATGACTTCTAACGAGTTTTTAGAAAACAGCGTATCCAAGTTAAAAAAATATATATTTCGCGGTTATATTTACTATATTGTTATTAACATAGACTAACGCTTAAGTTATATTTATTTTTACAGATACAAACGAACCTGTGAAAATCGAAACAAATTTTGCGTCCGCATTCGAACTACCTAAATCCTATGTCTATGACGCATCGAACGCAACTTATCCCTAACAACTAGACCCCACGGCTAACTTAACACATTGAATATTTTGCACAAATCCCAGTGAAGAGCCAAATTTAAATCTCCGCTCATTTGTTCATTGCCGGTGACCGCGACTCCATTCAGACTTATACATATACCACTTCACCTGAGCGTCAATACAAGCATACAATGTGACTGTACATTGTGAATATATAGATATGTAGAAGACAGTCAACGAATTCTTCGACAACTTATAAATCAGTTATTCGTTTCTGTGCTAGAGTTATTTTTTTTCAAATCTTTTGGAATCTGGAAGACTTTTTATGACAAATTAAATGCTTGTCTAGAACTTTGTCAAAATCTGCTGAATACAAATTCGAAAACTGATGTTCCTAGATTGTGTTCCAATAATTCGATGACTTTTTTGACTTTTTCGATGAAGTCTGCGATTCGTCAATGAAAAGTATACGAGATTCTAAAAAAAAGTGGCCTATCCTAGAATGGTAGACTAGTCAATTAAAGTTTCTACAACTTATTTTTTCCGTGTATTATTGTTTTTGATGCGTTTAATAAGTATATGTAATTTCCGCTACATAAATTTACGTGGAAGGGTAGTTTTTGGGAGAAATTAAAAAAAGACAAATTTCCAGCTGTTAAATAATTAATTTAGACTTCTGAATCAACTTTACGTTATTCAAGGTGGTTTTTACACTTTCGGAACATTTGTGGGCACGAGGGGTAGGTATGTATGACTTAGGGGTAGTTTCTTGGAACACGTATCATATGTTTTTGGAGAGCAAAAAAAAAGCAAAAAAATCTTCCCTTGTCGTTTATTTCATTATAATAATATTTAGTGAGTTTTCATAGGTGGCAGCGCTGGGTGGACGTCATGCTAGCACCGTCACCCTTATCTCGGAAGTGTCAAGAGTAAAAAAATTTTTTCTTGAGCATAAAATTTGCAAAAAAAAGCAAAAAAATATGGTGTTTTCTATTTTTCATTTTGCCTTTGTGGCGGCGCTGAGTGGACGGACCGTGGAGAAAAGCGATTATTTCGTATCTACTAATATACAAGAGAAAGGGAGATAAAAGAAACTGCAATAATTACAGAGGTATCAGCTTCATGGTCCCCACATCCCGACAAGGGCCCTCTGCCACCAATTTTTGCGGGCCGATCTCCCCATCCTTCTTTTTTAACTCTAATGAGCGTAAATTGTACACGTTTATTTAAGGAAAATTTCAAAAGTGCTGAAGAAATTTTTGGTAATTTTGATTTTTGATTAAGTTTTATACTCACCGTAAAATTACAACTAACTATGCAAAGGCGGGAAACTGAAATTTAAAATAGTGAGTTCATTTCTGAACTTTCTCCGTTCAAATAAGGTGAAGTCACTAAAAGTGATTATTAGGTTAATAATTCATATTGCAAAAAAAGTAGCTGGTGAGTCGTGGGCCTCCTCCGTGGTCCCCGGCTCCCTGACTGCAGCCAGGCCAGACATCCCTTCGTGAGGGCCATGATAAGCTTACTAAGTACCGTGAGTAAAATATACTCAAAAATACTTATTCGTAGGGTATTGAAAATTACAGAAGAAAATATATGGGAAGTCCAAAGTGGATATATGCCAGGAAGATCACATACAGATCAGATATCTAGCTTAAGAAAATTATTATTAATCATTGTGTGATTTGCTACATAACATCAAATAAAAAATTCACTCCAAAAGTTAAGGCACTTGCTCGAAACTTAAGGGAAGCAAATCACACGCTGAACAAGTGTAAACTGGTGATTATCAAGCAGTACTGGACGCAAAAAATAAGATCTCTTTCAACAGCGAAACAGCGCCTTGAACGGCGAGTAAAGTGGATTCAGGAAAATTCCACCTTTTCTACTCATACTACCTGTCTGTTCAATGAAACGTCACGTGCCGGTTATAATCCGCCTAGTCAAGAAGAGATTCAAGTCTTCTGGAAGCAAGTATATGGAGATACTTATCAGCTAAATGAAGACGCTTCAGATATATCACCCTTTCGTAACTTCTGCCGAAGGCAATGGTTACAATGTCCAGAGGAAAAGTGTCCATTAATTACTGCTGAAGAAGTAAAGAAAGTTATCGCTAGAACTAAGAACTTTTCAGCACCAGGGCCAGATAAAATCCACAACTTTTGGTGGAAGAAATTTACTTCTACGCACCAACATCTAGCTTGAATATTTTCTACTTTCTTAAACGGAGCACAGCCCGTCCCGCAGTGGCTAGTGGAAGCACGCACGGTATTGATCCCTAAGACCGGAGATTTGTCAAGTCCAAAAAACTACAGGCCCATAGCTTGTTTAAACACCAGCTACAAGCTATTCACTGACATCCTCAAAGAGAGGATTTTAACATCTATCGAGCCAGTATGAAGTGCAATAGTTGAACAACGTGGATTAGGGTGACCAGAAAAAAACACTTTCGATTTTCTTAGGAGTGAAGGCCAAATAACAGTAGTTTATGCGACATATCTGCGACATACGGTAAGCTGTGAAACATCAACTGTGCCTCCGGAGGATGCTTTGGCTAGGGCTAGCTAGTTGCAGCCAACCACCTCAATAGAAATACCGTGGCAGAGCATCAAGTGGGATACCACAATGACTGAGGAATTGATGCGTCTCTATTATGGAAGTGCGAGTTTGAAACCTCACGCAAAAATGACAACATTTTAGAACGAAATTTGCTGCAAAGTATCCTCAAATGGAGAAAGTCACACCAAGAGATCGTATCGCTAAGGTGAAGGACATTAGGACTAATCTACATATTTTAGAAGATCGAGCAATGGAGATTGAACAACTGGTTGATTTAGCGTGTAAAAATGACGGCAATGAACTTTAGTTAGAGGAAACCGCGTCACACGAACAAGCAGCGGCAACTGATGTACTTTCTCAACTAGGTGATGATCCAGCACCACCACTTCCTCCAGAGGTAGATGGCCTAAAACAACCAGAGCCAGAAGCTGAGCTTCAACAACGAAGGCGATTAAAATGGACATACCACAGGAATGGAGATGTGATGCGCTTTAATTTTTAAAGTACCCAGAACTTGCCACAAGAATAAATCAGCAGAATCTAGCAGATCAACAACGCTCAATATCTGTAAACCGGTTGCTTTCGGCTGTTGAAATAGCTGCCATCGAAATGGACGTGGAACAGCAGCTTCCTATTGATGAACTCCCATTGGAAGATGTGGGGAACGAAGACTTGATTGAAGCTGAAGGCATAGGTGCTAGGGATAATGAACATCAAGCATCGGATCGACTAGAACCACAGTTGGAAATTATAAACGATGATCTGAACAGCGAAGTCCCAGAAAAACTACAGGACCTTGAAAGGAATTTTGGTCATGCTTTACTATAGTTCAGACATGTAGAACAAACACAAAGGCATTGACTGCCCAAGATGAACATCACAAATGATCTGCAATGTTTTACCTATGCATTTGAACGCAACAAAAACTGCGTTACAGATGCAAACTCTTGTATATGGTGCAGCTGTGGAAACCGTTAAAACGTTGGGCCACATAACTAGGACAATAAATACAGTCTTTGCCCCAGGAAGGCAGTGAGAGTGACCATGGAAAATCAGGTTGGATATGGATTCCAGCAAATTAAGATGCAAATTGGGTCGACTGACTCAATATAAGAAAGGAAATCGAACCAGAAAGCTGATACACCATATTAATAAAATCATCCACCCTCGGTACATCGAGACGTTTACACCAGCAATATTGGATGAGATTATAGACTCCCAACGATCCTAAAATCGAACCTTTTAGACAGATGAAAGAAGGTTCTATCGTGAACTAAGCGCAAAGCAAAATAACCAACAGACACCGAAGTCCCTCTATTGGAAGACTATTGGAAGACTATTGGTTTAACGAGACCTATGTGTGGATTATGCCAAGGGCAAGAGCGCAATATTTATGTGAGAAAGGAGAGAAAGGAAGTCAGGAGCTTATAGCGAGGATGAGGTGTGGGTGCATGGAGGGTTTCAATAGGTTCTAGCTCTCTCGGGAGAAGAGGATGTGTCAACTGTGTGGAGAGGGGGAGGCAAGAGTGGAGCACTGGTTGGAGGAGTGCGTGGAGGTGAAAAGAAGTGAGATAAGCATGGAGGTATTGTTGTATGAAAAGGGGGGAACAGAGGGCAGTAGCATGGATGAAGGGATTGTTGGGTAAGATGGAGATGAAGAGAAGGAAGGAGGAAGAGGAATGGAGACGGAAAGATTGTAAATAGGAGAGAAAGTAGATATAAGTAAGATGTAAATATTGTAAATATTAGATAAGTAGTAGGTATTAGAGCGAAAACAGAGGTTGGCAAGCGAGGCAATGCGAAAAAGTAGGGACATGCGAGCGAGGCGAAGCGAGGAAGGCAAGGCGATAAAAGTGTGCGCCTTAGAGATAAGGAACGGATGGATGTTAGTTTTTAAGGGTTAGTTTCAAGAAAAATCTTTAAAAATGGAAGTGTAAGGAAGTCAATATTTTAAGGCCAGCAGGCTGAAAAATAAACGTTAATCTTATCTTATATTTTTCAAAGTGTATGGACAGGAATAGCAGCTGCTTCTTTCGAATACTGTTTCTGATATAAGAGAACGAGGGGAAAATCAGGTATTCACAGGAATTGCATTTTTCAATCCTATTCTATTCAAGCCTTCTCACCGGGTATAATGTAAAAAAATGTAGATTCACTATCTCTTTCACTTTTATGATATTCTGCTTTGCGTTTTCTGTTGCACTATTGAGTACGGCCGCGGAAACGGCCTGGCGCCATCTGTTGCCTAAAAGCGGCAATATTTGAGTGATGAATTCCACTTGTTTACATACGATTGATAATAAATGAATTTTTACTGAAAATAAGAGTTTAACTATCGGATAACGAGAGTGTCTGTAGGAAAACTGATAAAATCTCGATTTGGGGGAAAAAAATTTTGCTCGAGTTTATTGAACGGTTTGATCGGAGTTGATTTTTTTATTTCTCTGTCTATGACAGATCTCCTATGGGATTACAAATATCGCATAGAGTATGTCAGTACTCTTGTTTTTCGAAAAACGTATCATGACAAATTATTGTGCTAATTCGATAAGTAATATTATATATATTTACATATTTATACGACCTATTATTTTTCTAAAAGTAATGCTAGTTGTCAGATTTTGAGGTTAGAAAGTTCAATTATCCCAGAATATTTATGGAGTATATTTTATTTTAATTCAAATAACATCAAGTATTTTATTAGTTTTCTTGAATTTTAAGTGAAACTTTTCTTTAACAATTCACTATATGCTATGTGAAAAAACTTTTTTCTTAGGTTTGTTGATTATGGCAGTAGCGACAGAACGCAGTCAAAAAGCTAGGAAGGGCAATTCAAATGATTGTGTGGTAAACTGCTTTAACAGTTTTAAAAATACTGCTCCTGGTGTGCATTTTTATGCTTTTCCAACGTATCACAGAAGAAAATTATTTCTGTTGGTCTAGTGGAACATTTATTAACATCGGTTCGTTAATTTTCAATTATTTAAATGAATACAATTTGTTTAAATAATATTTTTTTCGAAGTTTTTAAAAATAAAAAATTTTTACCATTTCTTTGCTGGAATATTTATGAACATTGTGAATCAATTTTTAATTACGTAAACAAATTCCATTTGTTCAAAACCAATTCAGAAATATAACAAAATTATATTGTTTCCAACCATCAGAAGTTTTAATAATATTTTTCATTGAGAAAAACAAATTTTATAAAAAAAAAAATTGATTAGCATTTCGAACTCGAAAGTTCATTGCCTCACTACCCGATTCGGGTAGTGTTTCTAGGTGGATAAATACTACCGTGTGGGTCCACCACACCCACGACGGGTCAACAACACGCAGTATTCCCCGAACGGTCACCCATCCAAGTACTAACCGCGCCCAACACTGCTTAACTTCAGTGATCTAACGGGAACTGGTGTTTTCAGCGTGGTATCGCCGTTGAAAAACAAATTTTGGAGAAAAAAAATTATTTAGGCAAATGGAATGTGTTTAAACAATTAAAAATTAAGTAACCAGTCTTGAGCAATATTCCACTAAAGAAGTAGTCATAATTATTATTTTGAAAATTCAAAATAAAATTATTCAAACAAATTTCATTTGCTCAAATAATTGAAAATTACGAAACCAATGTTAATAAACATTCATAATAAATTTAAATTTAGAATTTAAAATTCAAAGATTTTTCGGGTTTCAATCGTGTAAGTGTATCGTGTAATCATGTAAGTCAACGTGTAAAGGAACATGAGAGTAAAGTTAGGCTAAAACATTTCACACAATCAGCAGTAGCTGAGCATCATATCGAAACAGGACATAGTATTTTATTTGACAAAACAACCGTCATTGCCAAAAGCTACAATAAATTTCCAAGAAAACATAGAGAAACAATCGAAATCTTGAAACACCCTAATAACATCAATAGGGACAATGGATATAATACCAATCCGATTTGGCTTTTCGTCCTCCCGGGTTTTTTAAAAAAGACTTGATAGGCCAATCAAGTTCAAGCAGTCCCCACCATGGGGCACTCTGGCCAATCACAGGCATCGTAGAGAATACATATATCAGCCCTGAAGAAGTGAACTGTAATGTTCACGAAACGTCGGGAACATTCATAGTTTCGCACACGATTGAAACCCGAAAAATCTTTAAATTTTAAATTTAAATTTATTATAATGGATCATCGTGAAAGAAAAAAACGAAATGTCGAAAAAAATGATATAAAATCAAATAAATTTGTTAAAATAATCGAAAATTTATTAACCAATCTTGATAAGTATTCCACCAGACTAATAGAAATAATTTTAAATAGAAAAAAACGAGAATAAAGTGCTCAAAAGGTCGATTTCATAAAAAATGGACATTTTTGGTTTCAAGGTTAGTTTTCAGGCTCCCGTAAATAATTTTCATCAAGCCCCTATACTTTCCCGTAACATTATCCCAAAACCTGAAAAATTATTTCAAAAACTCAAAAAAGTGATTTTTCCCATTCATTTTACATGGGAAACTTCAAAAGTTTCATTTCTAATTTCTAATTTATTAATATTTTTAACATAAAGAAAAATGTTAGGAAATTTACTATTATAATTATAGATTTCCCTAATACTTCTCTTTATGTTATATATTTTTTACTCAATAAACACCTGTAATTTAACGTCGTATGGCGGAGAACTAACAGACGTTTGTCTGATAACCCTGGACTGAATTTTGCTTATTCCATTCACTTTCAACTCCTGCACCCTCACTACATGAATGACTGCTAAACTTTTTCCCTTATTGAGCGTTTCAGGGTGAAAATCGATTGAATGACTTATAGCTTGAAATCCTGTTTTTATTAAAATATTCATCATCAATCCGCTTGTTGTCATTCGACCGGTGATTTTTAGGGTTATGTTCATGCCGGCAACAACGGAACTAGAACGGGTTTAACTGGAACGGAAAGACAATTTTTTCACTAAATCTTTTTGCAAGAAAGTTCCCCTTTGTTTCGAAAAACGCTATATCCGTTTTAAAGCAGTCATTTATGCATTTATTATATTTAAAAACAATTCATACGTGCTATCTTACGTAAATTTCAAATTTCTATCCCTAAGATATTTTAGGCTTTGGCCGCCGCGGGCGCTGCCTGTCATATCCGGTTAATATGAAGGTCACGTCCATACTCAATAGTAAGGCACCCTTAGTGAAAGGCCATTTATAGCTTTTGTAGCCATTGAGTGATAAACTTTGTTAATTGTTTACAAGTGCGTTAAGCTGATTCACTACATTTCAATTGAGATCGATTGAAACAGACATTGAACGTCCCACGATTATCCCTGAAAAGTTCAAGCTTTTGTGCCCTGACTGGGTACTCTTGTTGCCCGCATGTATGCGCCGCATAATTTCGTCACAGGATGATTGTAAATATGCTCGTATTGTGCCACACCTTGTGTACGCACTCAGGCACGGACTGGCCTTCTGGAATTTGGGAGATTTCCCGGTGGGCCGCGAGCCTGGAGGGCCGCCAAGGGCATACCTAGGGCCGCACTTAGTACAGGGCCCACCAGGACCATGGCCTCAGGGCCCTCACCGGAGTGCGGAAACAATTGAAAATTTTCTATGCACACGGCTCCTACCTCGATGACTTTTTTTTACTTATTTATTTATTTTTTTATTTTAGAAGCCACTCCGAAAAAGGGCCGCTTAGGTACAAAATTCCAGGGCCGCTTTGATGTCCCAGACCGTCCCTGTACGCACTTCAGTTGCAATCACAAATGCTGTCAAATATGATGCATTTTGGCATGCCAGTAATGCGTGCATCGGCGTGCGCGTAACATGCGCGCACGAATTGTTATCTGGGAAAGTTTTTTTTTCACTCGAGAAATGCAAAGATCCAACCGGAGACATGCGCGTACCATACCACTGAAAGTTCATATCTTGGCCGCATGGACGGCTATATCACTGGAAGAATCTATTACACTGCCCGACTTGACTCGCGTGGATTGAGTATGCATAGTCATTTCGCGTATTTTTTGGATCATTCAAACCGCAGGTTTCTGAGGTATCCTAACCTAAAAGTGCGAAAAACACTGTTTTTTGACATATTTGACGTTATCTAGCAACGCCAAATTTTTTTCTTAAGGGGGTTATCTCGTGTGATGGTTTCAAAAAATCAATTTTTTTGTTGTTGCATAAATCGAATGTTGAGTAGGGGAGCGGCGGCGAATGCGGCGCATATAAAGAAAAATGCACGATTAAAATTCAAATATAAAGTAAAATATTGTAATAAAATATGTTTTGTTCAGGCTAATATCTTACCAATGCTATAAGCATGAAGATAATTCAATTGAAGTTAATTAAGACAGTTAATTAATGTGTTTTCCAAAAAGAGCATCTGCGCCAACTTGTCCTCCCTTGTTTGGTAATGTGGCGCGCTTCGATTTCAGTTCATAATTATTGAATAAAAAACAAATTATGGAGAAAAATTAGTAAAATTTAATACAAATAAGATAAGTGTATCAACGTTTAATATTATTAACATATTCAAGGGATTATATCTGCCGAAACTTCAGGAAAAAATGTTTCTTCAACAGAGCAGATTGTCTCACAATAATTTGAGGAGTACTCAAAATTGTGTATTTTAACATAAGCTTAGAGACGCTTTATAAACAATACATCAAAATTATATTAATAATAAGTGAAATTTATTCTTTTCAAAAACAGTTATAATGATTCAACATTCAAATAATATCACTACTCTAAACCTTCTAAGTATTTATTCTGTCAGAACAAACCTAACCCGAAAACTGGTGAAACGATTTCAAAATACAATTATTCTAAGACAACTCTAAAATACACGATAATTATTAGAATAAAACTTTTTTATGCATATTGGAAACGAAAAACTATTACTTTGAGTAAATATTTCTTACCTTCTAACCAAAAACCGGCATTTTGTTACTACAAAATTCTCCGAGCAAAACAAACCACAAATTTGTGCGCCAAGTTATCTGCCGATTTTATTTTCCAATGCGCCATATTAGTCGCATGTGAAAAGTATTAAATGAAGATTTTTTGCATAAGAGTTCATCAATTTTACTCAAAATGTTGAACTTTAAAGCATTCAAGAAACTCGGAACAGTATATTTGTAAAAAATTTTATAAGTTTACACGAAACTTCTGTAATTTTTTACTTGTTTTTAGCTACTTTGACAATACAAGCGAAAGAACTAAAATTAACTTTTCGTCGTAAATATCAGGCAATTAATTTAATTATCCCAATTTTTCAATAATGTAACGCTGAAAACATATATACATGTAATGAAACTACCTCTACAGGCAGAAAATGCGTTAATATTCGAAAACTCGAACGCGCCACATTAGCCACCGCGCCGCATTCGCCGCCGCTCCCCTATGTATAGAATATACTGGTAAAGTAATTTTCCAAAATTCGAAGTCGTTGGAAAGTTACAGCAGTAAGAAGTTAAGGCGTTTAGAGTGCGCGGACGACCGCTCGCCGGGGCAGAAAACAACAGCTATTGTGTATCTTTGGATTTGTACCAGAGGCCGATTCTATTTACACGCAGATATACGCATACATATTTGAAGGGGCACTGCTGTCCTGAAAGTCTGAAACGCAAATTGTATGTAAAAGTTCCTTAGTTTTGACTTTACAGTCATTGGCGTAACAGCTACCCGTTAAGAAGGCTTGAATAGAATATGATTGAAAATTTCAATTCATGTTAATACCTGATTTTCCCTTCGTGCTCTTAAACCAGAAACAGTAATTAGAAAGAAGCAACTGCTATACGTTTCAATACAGTTTGAAAAATATAATTTTCTACCTATCTAATACCAAAAGTAGTTTTGCGCACAATTTACTGACGATTATTAAAGAATTTATTATTACTATATGTATGTATAATTATATTATTAATTAAATAATTATTTAATTAATTATTCAAGTTTAGTAATGTTTTCAGAATACATCAATTCTTTTTGGTATCTCGGCATCACAAATCCTATTTCATTCAATTCATTTATACCATTTGGAATTGAGGATAATACGTTTCACATAAAATCAATTCAGATTTCTTGAATTGAAGTCACACCATCTCTCCGCAATGTAAACTTGAATTCACTGTAATAGACCCTTCCTAACTTGAATTCGAAAACCGGTAATTCAGAAAATTCAATGTACAAATTTCGTGAATGAATTAAGGTGAAGCCTTCTTACCGGGTATAACACCCGAACTTTCAAACGCGTTTTTCTCGAAACTACATTTTTTAAAATGGCGACCATGATTTCTCAAAAACGTTTCAGTCGATTGCTTTCAAATTTTAATGGCACATTCAGCACACGTACGGCTATCGCCGGAACTAGGATTTTTGAAAAATATTGAAATGTTTTTTTTTCATAAAAAAATAGTCGCAAAAAATCATTAAATTTTGAGTCTTAATGTTTAAAAGCATATAAAAATTAAATTTTCAAGATTTTAAAAAAAACCTAGTTCTTGCGATAGCCGTCCATCTATAGATCAACATCCAATTTTGTTTTTTGATTTCGAATGAGCCACTCTGACAGAACCATGGGCGCCGATTACCTACCTTTTTTATATGGTTGCCATTCGCTCCATAAAAATCGCGATCAAGATCATATTTTTGCATATAAAAATTCAGTGTTACTACTAAATACTGGAGAAATATATAGTAAAAATTTAGATGCTCTGTGTTTTTTAATTTCCCTACAAAATTTTCGAAAAAACCTTTTAAAAAAAGGCTGTCACACGGGCTGACCCCCCTAGAAAACTATAAAAAGCATTTTGAAGTACAAGTATTGCTCCTTCAAATGCTGTTGAGTTTGCTTCAATATTTTTTTTCGTCGAGATATTCAATTTTGAAAATTTCAAGTTACATAGATTCTGTATGTTTTAAGATACTTTCCATGACAATGAGATTAGAAGCGATAGTCTACAAAACCCTAAAAACTCAGAAATTCGGACAGAATTAGCTGGGTCTTACGTCTTTGTGGTCGCTACATCCAAATCCGGAGTCTATTTGACTCTATCAGGTCAAATTCAAGGTCGTTTAAAGGTCAAATGAAAAAAACTCAAAAAGAGCAGATAAAAATCCTTATTTAATGCCCCTGATAAAAAAAGATTCATTTAAAATCGATTGACTGCAATTCAAAAATAAAATCGTCAATCGACAATTTTGGTGAAATTCAATTCAAGTCAAATATGGCGAATTGAATTGAATATCAAATTGTTAAATCGCAATTGAAAAATTTATCAGTGAATTAAATTGCATGTCTGCAACTGTAGTTAATTGTTGATATACAATAAAACCAGCGTGCGGCCTATTGCATTGAATTGTTCCGCGAGCCAATGAACCGTCTTTTGGATTTAATTGACTACTTTCAATTCATTGGAGATTTGCGATGAAATTTCAATTCACTGAGTAATAAAATAATACGTTAAAAAATAGTATCATTGAAGAGATTGAAGTGGTTAATTGATAATAAGGAATACAAGTTGTTATATAATTTGTACATTTTCACTAAAGTTTTGTAAATATTGATTGTTTAATGAGAATAGAAAGTGACTTTGGACATAAATTAACAATATAATACAAATAATATTTATCGAATTTTGTTGACATCATTCCGTAATGATGAAATGCCACCAATTGCATTTTTACGATTTGAATACATTGCGTCAATTCAAATCCATTGAGGTACATATAATGATAGTTCTACCAATTGCATTCAATTGCAAATGCTAATGTCAACATTTCCATTCAAATACAATCGGCCTTTTTTATTTGCAGGGTGTTTTAGCAATCGGTAAATCAAAATCCGAGGTCGGTTCAACTCTATCGGATGAAGTTTAAGGTCATTTAAGGTCAAATCAAGGAAAAACCGAATAAACTATGGGAAAAATTATACAATATGTTCACGAGGTAGATTGAGCGATCTCGTAAACATATTGTATAAATTTTCCCATAGTTTCTTCGGATTTTCCTCGATTTGACCTTTAAACGACCTTAAGCTTCATCTGATAGATTTAAGCCGGCCTCGGATTTGGATTCAGAAATTGCTAAAACATTAAATAAGGATTTTTATTTGCGCTTTTAGAGTTTTTTCTTGATCTGACCTCATAAAGACCTTGACTTTGACATGATAGAGTGAAATAGACTCCGGATTTGGGACTTGCATGTTGGTGGCGGAAGTGAGAACGTATTTGGTGACAGGTGGTGAGAGGATTTTACTGAATTTGTGTGGAAGGTGTGAGTGGAGTGTGAGGGTGGAAGCCAAGGAGGTGAATAGAATTGTGTGGGGTGGATTGGGGAGATAAAAAGTGGTTTTTGGCGAGGGAGTGTGGTGGGATTCAGGTAGATAGAGAAACTGATGTTAGGTTGGCAAGCAGTCAGAGGAGTTTGCGGTCGGGAGTCTTGGGCATCTGAGGGCTCAAGGGGGTTTATAGCAGAGTTAGGGGATGTTAAGGGAGAGAAAGGGGTGTCTGCAGGGGCTGTGAGTTATAGAAAAGGAAAAAAAACAAGGGAAATAAAGGGAAAATTTGGCGGAAAATCTGCAGAGACATCTGTCGGCCGCGGTGGGTATTGCAGGGAGAAGTCCCAGTTACCGGCAGCAGAGCGGGAGGTAAGCAGTGAGAGTGCTGTCAGTGCTGCTAGTGAACTTGACGGGGAGGAAATTTACCACGTGTCACGACGGACAACAACGCTGCGCTCGGGATCGACTAGCGCGTCTGGGAGAGGGGGAAGGCGGAACGAAGGAAGCGAGAAGGTAAGGGAGAGAGAGTCGAGCACAAGTGACTGGGAGGATCTCTTGAAGAGGAAGAGAGACAGCCGAGAGAGTCCGGACAAAAGCGAATTGGAGAGTCCTTTCAAAAAAAGCGTGAGAGCACATAGGTTACCCCCCCCCCCCCAAATGGAGGGATTGTCAGAGAAGGAGGCTATCGGGATGCTGGTAGGCGAGATCAGGGGGCTAAGGAAGGACGTGGAGGGAAGTAAATATCAGGTGGAAGGTATGAGGGAAGAAATGAGAATTAAAGATGAGAAATGGGAAAAGGAGATGAAAGAGATGAGGGAGAGAGTAGAGGGGTTAGAGAGGGAAAGGAAAGAGAAGGAAGTTAAAATAAAGCAGATGGAAGAGGAGATCAGGCTGTGGCAGGAAAGGACGGAAAAGAGACTTCAGAAGGTGGAGGGCAGGACGGAAATGGAAGTAGGTGACGGAGGTGGGGGAAGTGAGATTAAAGGTGTTTGGGAGAGGGTAGAGAATATGATAAAAGATAAAGTAGGAAAGCGTAGGAATGAAAAGGAGGAGAGGGCGGATAGGGAACGGATAAGGGCAATGGAGTTGAGAATGAAGAGAAAAGAGAAGGCAGACAGGAGAAATAATATTGTGATAAGAGGGTTGAAGTTAAAGAGTGGAGAAGAAAGGGAGGGCGTAGAAGAGCTGCTACAGAGCATAGGGTGGGTTAAAGGCAGGGTAGAGAATATTAAGTTGGAGGGGAGGAAAGAGAAGGAAGTGGCGGTTGTGGAGTTGGAGAGCTGGGAAGAAAAGTTGGGGGTAATGCGGAATAAGAGTAGGACACAGGATGAGGGAGTTTTCATAGATCACGATTTGACGAGAAAGAAAAGGGATGTACAGGGAATGCTTCATGACAGGGCGAGGAGGGAGAGGTGAGAAGGAAGATCGGCGAAGGTAGGATATCGGAAAATAAGAGTAGACGGGAAGATGTGGGTGTGGGATGAGGAGAGGGAGGTGTTGAAGGAAGTGCAGGGGGATTCGTTTCGTAGGAAGTAGGGGGGTGGGGGTAACGCACGGTAGAGGAGTAGTGAAGGTGCTGCACTGGAACGTAGCAGGGGTAAAGAAGAAGGAGGAGGAGTTCTGGCGGTATATCCAGGAATTTGATGTTGTTGGACTGGTAGAGACGTGGGTAGAAAGAAAGGAATGGGATAGAATGGAGCCAAAGCTACCAAGGGGGTATAGGTGGAGACTTCAGGAGGCGGTCAGAGTGAAGAAGAAAGGAAGGGCCAGCGGGGGAATTATAACCGCGGTTAGAGATGGATTAGAGGAAAAATTTCATGGAGAGGAAGAGGGGGAGGGAGTGCAAATGAGGAAAATAAAAATAGGAGGGATAAAGTGTAAGTTTGTGACAGTGTACAACAAGGATGGGATGGAAGGAATTGAAGAAAGAGTGGAAGACCTGCTGGGCGAAAGAGAAGAGGGTATGGTGGTACTGGGCGGGGACTTTAGTGCGAGAATGGGGAGCGAAAGGGGACTTTACAGGGAAGGGGAGAGCTACGAAAGGAAATCGAAGGATAATGTCATAAATAAGGAGGGGGAGATTCTAAGGGACTGGATGGAGGATAGAGGGTGGGCAGTGGCGAATGGTATGGCAAATGGGGACGAAGATGGAGAATACACATATGTAAGTAAGGTGGGGGTATCGGTGATAGATTATGTGGTCATGAATGTGCAAGGATGGTAGGACACGGAAAAAATCGCAGTAGAGGGGAGGGTGGAATCAGACCAACAGCCATTGAGTCTGTGGATAAGAGGTGAGGGTGGCGGAAGGCAAGGCAGGGAAGAAGTCTCGATAGGGGAGAGGGTGACCTGGACAAGGGAGGCGATAGAGAAGTATCAGGAGCAGCTAGAAAAGGTACGCTTTGAAGGGGAGTCGGTGGAAGAGATATGGGAGGATCTGAAAGAGAAGGTGAAAGGTTGTGTGCAAAAGAAGGTATCTAGAAAGAAGAAGAAAGGAACGGTGAAGCCATGGTGGGATAGGGAATGTAAAAAGATGAAGAGGAAGGTGAAGAGGAAGTACAAAAAGTGGAAAGAGGGTAATGCGAGAAGGAAAGAGTACGTAGAAATGAGGAAGGGGTTTAGATTAGTGTGTAAGAACAAAGAACAGGAAAAGGAGAAAGATCTGGAAGAGGAGTTAGCAAATGTTAAGACAGAGGGGGACGTCTGGAAGATAATAAATAGGTTTAGGAAGCGTAGGGTGGGAGTTAGCGAGAAGATAGGGAGTGAGGAGTGGATAGAGTTTTTCAAAGAATCATTCCAGGGATCGGATTCAAGGAAGACGGATGGGGGAAGTAGACGAACGGGGGAGGCAGAGACGGAGGAGTTGAATGACGAGGAGATAGGGAAGCAGATAAGGAAGTTGAAAAGGTAAAAGCAGTAGGGCTGGATGGGGTAGAAAACAAAGCATGGCTGTTTAGTACACAAGAGGTTAGGGAGAGGCTGAAGGAGGTAGTCAAAAAAGTATGGAGGGGCGTGGGATTTCCAGGAGGGTGGAGAGAAGGGTTGATAGTGCCACTGTATAAGAAAGGGGATAGAGATAGGCAGGAAAATTATAGAGGGATTACGCTAATGAATACGGCGTGTAAGGTATACGCGATGGTGGTGGCAGAGAGACTGCGGAAGGATGTCGAGGGGAAAGGAATATTGCCGGAGATGCAGGCGGGATTTAGGGCGGGTAGGAGTACTATCGACAATATCTACGTGCTGCAGCACGTGGTGGATAGAGAATTAGCGAAGAAGGGGACGGAGAGTGTACGCGTTTTTTGTGGATCTCAAAGGCGCGTTTCCATCGGTGGATAGGGGGAGGTTGTGGGAGGCAATGGAGGATAGGGGAGTAGAGAGAGGCCTAATTGAAAGGGTAAAGGAGATATATGAAGAGACCAAAGACAAGGTAAGAGGATGGGAGGGGACTTTTGAGGGATTCTGGATGGATAGAGGTCTAAGACAAGGGTGTCCACTTCGCCCAACGCTTTTTGCGATTTCAATTGCGGATATGGAAAGTAAGCTGAAGGCCGGGGTGGTAGGAGGAGTCAGGATAGGACGGGTTAGAATTTGGTCACTAGCGTATGCAGATGATATAGTGTTGCTGGCAACCAGCGAGGAGGCCTTAAAGGAGATGATGAAGAGGTTGAGAAGATACCTGGATGAAAAGGGGTGAGAGTTGAATGCGGAAAAGTCCAAGGTTATGGTGTTCAGAAAAGGAGGGGGAAGGGATGAGGGAAGGGAGTGGAAGTGGAAGGGAAAGGAGGTACAGGAGGTGAAAGAGTTTGTGTACCTGGGCTTCGTGTTTCGAAGGAATAGGGGAGTGGATGGTCACATAAAAGAGAGAGTGAGGAGGGCAAATGTGGTGATGAGGCAGGTGTGGGGGTTGGGAAAGAAGTTATTCGCAGATGATTTTGGAAGGAGAATGAAATTGTTTGATTCACTAGTGATGAGTGTGCTATTGTATGGGGTAGAGGTGTGGGGGTGGATGGAAAGTGAAGAGGTAAATAGAACGCAGGAGAGGTATGTAAAGTGGACCCTGGGGTTGGCAAGGAACACGCCTAATTATATTGTCAGGAGGGAGGCGGGGAGAACGAGTGTAGGAATTCTAGCAGGGAACCGGGCGTGTAAATATGAGGAGAAATTTTCGGAAGAGGGTGGAAGTAGGCTGGTTAGGGAGTGTTGGTGGGAGAAGGAGAACAGGGGAGGGGGTGGGAAGATGTAGGCGGAGAGGGAACCGTATTTTAGAATGAATGGACTGCAGATGGACGAAGTGAGAAGGATGCATGAGGAAATAAAGAAGGTTTATGACTTGGTTAAGCAAAACAGCATGGAGAGAGAGAAGACAGAAGGGGAAGAGAGAATAAGAGAGTCAAGATATAACGGGAACTATGTGTGGATTATGCCAAGGGCAAGAGGGCAATATTTGTGTGTGAAAAGAGAGAAAGGAAGTCAGGAACTTATAGCGAGCATGAGGCGTGGGTGTATGGAGGGTTTCAGTAGGTTCTAGCTCTCTCGGGAGAAGAGGATGTGTGAACTGTGCGGAAAGGGGGATGCAAGAGTGGAGCACTGGTTGGAGGAGTGCGGGGAGGTGGAAAGAAGTTAGATAAGCATGGAGGCATTTTTGCATGAAAAGGGGGAAAAAGGGCAGTAGCATGGGTGAAGGGAGTGTTGGGTAAGATGGAGATGAAGAGAAGGAAGGACTCAGGATTTGGATTTAGTGACCACAAAAACGTAATACCCACCTAATTCAGTCGGAATTTTTGAGTTTTAGGGGTTTTGTAGACTGTCGCTTTTAATCTCATTGTCATGGAAAGTGAAGTATCTTAAAACATACAGAATCTATGTTACGTAAAATTTTCAAAATTGAATATCTCGACGAAAAAAAAGATATTCGAGCAAGCTCAACGGCATTTTAAAGCGCAAGACTTGCGCTTCAAAATGATCTGTATAGTTTTTTGGAAGGAAAAAATCGGATTTCTGGGTTAGGATATCTCAAAAACCTGCGCTGAGATCGGATTTTTATGGTCAGATTCGGTTTCAATCACCCAAAAACGACGCGAAATTACTACGCGAGTCACGTCGGGCAGTGTTATTAGACGTCACTAGTATATTCAGTAACGCACTTTTAGTGTAGTCACTTACTGCTTCATTCAGTCAAAGTGGGAAAATCACTGGTTCACCAGTGATAATTCAAAATACTGATTCAACCAGTGACAATTTCACTGTTTCAGTTGAAGAGAGCGGAATGTGTAGAATGTCCGCCGGCTGTGAACGTTCCAGGAACATTCCACTGGAACTTGAGGGGAACCTTCCGTTATTGTTATTTTCAACAACAATTATCTCGTAAGCCATAAGAGACAGGTAAAAATGGATGTCATTTTTGTTCTTTGAGTACCACATTATACTACTGTACAATATGATATCCATATCTCAAACTGACATTGATTTTGACCTATCACTTATGGCTTAGGCGATATTTATTGATAATAATAATAATAATAACGGTAATTTATGTTTGGAACGTTTCAGTGGAACATCTCTGGAACGCTCCCAAGCAGCCAACATTTTACACGTTCCGGGAACGTTCCGTGCTATTTGGGATCTTGCTAATTTTTGGAGTTGGAAACCTCTACATTAAAATTTAAGTTCTATGAAGCGCTTCATGATTTTAATTTTGGGCATACGATTACCTTTTCCTCTTTTTAATGGATTTTATCGTGTTTTTTTTTAATTTTAAGCACTAACATAAATCTAGAAAAACATATATTTTTATGTAAGAAAAACATTTTTTGCAAAAAATTTGGAACGTTTTACGATTTTGCGTGTCATCCTTGCGCAGGGGCCATACTAGTCTTCTCTGTATCGTTCCACTTTTAGTATATGTACCACTGAAGCGAGTACACTGAAAAAAAGTATTACTAGTACCAAGTGAATTTTACTTGGCTACAGTAAGTGTGAGTCCTGATTATTTTCAAAGAAATATTTTTTTGAAACAAATAAATATATGCACTTTGAATGAAAAAAAGAATTTCTTTCAGCCAGACAGATGTTAATAGGACTAAGTTAACATTGTTTGATTCAAAAATACGACCTATTGGTCGAAGGGAAATATTTCTTCAAATCAAAGAAATATTAATTGAAGACAAACATATAAATTGTAAACGAAATGAATGACTCATTGTTCCAAATGAAATGGAATGAATATTTCTTTGAAATGAGAACATGTGAATTGATGGAAAGAAATATATCTTAAAGTCAATAAAATATTTTATATGCTCAAAAAGCTATTTCTTCGCATAAAATATTCCACCAATTCAAACGAATATGTATTCGGCCTAAGCCATGCGAGAGTGCAATAAAGTAGTTTATACTTCAACTGTAGTGCATATTTTCCCCTAACTGAACAAATGGATTCTTTCAGATTAAATTATAATTAACATTGTTACTATTATACATATTTAATTTAAACAACTCATATAATTTAAAATCCACCTCCAGCAGGAATCAAACTTGGGTCCATCAAGTGTCAAGTCCACAACGATGACCACGACGCTGTCGCAACATGGAAATTCTAAGGCGGAAACCCATATATAACGCTCAACATAAATGCCAAAGAAATATTTCCTAAGAACAAAAATATAGACATTGAATTTAACAACATATTTATTTGATCTAAAGGAGTATTTAATTGAAAAAATTATGCCAAATTATTAAATGTTTGAGCTGAAAAAATAATTACTTCGTTGGAATAAATGTTTATTTGTTATGAATAATTTAATCCTAGTAAGCCAATGAAATATTTCCTTCAACTGAAGAAATAAATATTCATGTAAACACAATATCTTGTTCATCTAAATAAATGCTTCATTGGTATAAATGCGTGAACTCTTTGTAACAAATAAATATATTTTTAATTTAATCAATATTATTTTGAATCAAATCATCATTACTTTAATTTAAATAAACTTAAAGACTTAATTCAAGTGTGCACAATTAATTGATTCAAATACGTCCGAATCATCTCAAAGAATCGAACTTACCCAGTAAAAAGAAACTAATTGGGACGAATTGAGAAGAATTCGCTGGGAGCCCCCGTGAATCTTTCTTTGCGACAATCTCGAATTGGAGATGGTGGTGAATTCAAATTCGTGAAAAGTGATAAAGTCTTCAAATGTTCTATTCGCCCGAATTCAGCAAAATTTTTTTAGGGGATCTAATTCATTTGAATGTGTCAGCACGAATAATTTTCAGCGTCTGCCAATTCATTTTAATTCGCGAGATTTTAATTCAAGTCCCAATTCGCCAGAATTCGCCAGCGCGAATTCAGTTAAAGATTGGCCTATTCAATCTGATTCGTAAACTATGACCAACGCGCTCGGCATGAAGGATCCGTTGTACATAAATATCAATGAGTTCCGTAGCTCAGTGCTCGCCCTCTGGACTTTATACACTTGAAATCGCTGGTTCGAGTCTCGAGGCATGCCATTTTCATTTTTATTTTTCGAAATGACCTCGACCACGAATTAAGGCATTCAGTTCGATCTGGCCCAATTCGTTTCAACGAATCAGAAAGCAGAATTCGGGCGAATTTAAACATGTTAATTCACCGCAATCCTCGTGAATTAGTTTTTTTTTGACTGTGCATTGAATCAAATAAATATTTCTTTGACGACTATTCCGAATTCAACTAATCTAGACCTTTGGAATAAAAGAAATGGTTTTCTTGAATGTAAGAAATATTTATTTGAATTCAGAAAATATAGCCAAAGAATTCATTTCTTTAGATCAACAAAAGATATGTTTCTGGTTTAATTAAAAATTACTACTATTAAAGAATATTTTCTTGATGCTAATAAATAGGATTTAAGTAAATGCATTTTCTTGGTTCCAAAAATTCCTTGTTTTCGGTGTACGAAAGTGATCTCAAAATGTTCCTTATTGTATGGAAACCAAACTTTCTATCACCACTTGTGAGAAATTCCTGTATAATATTTACACTAAAAAAGACGTGACTGCGCCATCTGGCGTGAAAAATTATCTACAAACGGTAAAACAGATATAATTTGGCGCCTAATTTAAATTTTATACAAGCCTTTTCACGAACACCTGTTTTGAATTAACAGATTAATTAATTTTGCGCATCGAATTCGTATCTAGGTTCTCGACCAATCAGAATTGCCATAAACAATGTAACTCGAAATTAATCCTATGTGAAACATTAATTCTTTGTTTAATTCAAAACAGAAATCCGTGAAAAAGCAAGCAGTGTAGAATAATTATTGATTTTATAACAAAAGTAACCCGAGCATTTGATGATGTAGTGTTATGACTTATTTGCTTCGAATGTATGGTCGAGTATATAAGTGAAGGACTAAGTTTTATGATATTTATTATAAAAAAAGGGTGTATTAGCGAATGTGATGTTCTAATGTGGACTAGAGTGAAAAGTTACATACTACATACTACATACTAGCTGCAAAGTCACATATTAAGCAACGCTTCGACAGTGCGTCGACAGCCCTTTTCAAGTTTGATAAATGATTCCCATAATCTAAAAATGGATACAAACATATTGACCACGTGGAATTTCGTTTTCAGTTCACTAATTTCACAATTACATGTGTAAATTTTCAATATTTCAAAGCATTCCTTATTCTTAAAGGAAGGATATCGAAGTGTCAGTCGCCGCTTTCAACGAAACTTCGCTATGTTGTAGAGGACAAAAAAATGCGAAAAACACATATTTAATTTTCGGCCGATAAACATTTTAAAGGGTTGAAAAGCACCCCTGCAGTTTAATACCAAAAACAGGTTTTTCACGATATATCTGTTTCTATGCAAAATTTTTCTTCGAAACCAATTGAAGATTGTTTATTATCAAATGCCGATATTATGTACAGCATTTAGCTTCTCAGAGGTTGCATCCCTTAGTTTTTGTAAGGGCAAAAATAACTTTTCGAAATTATTGCTTGACAAAAATGGTTAAAATAATCAAATATTCACAAAAATAATTTTAATCTAAAGAAAGACAAATTCCAAAGTTTACGTGTTTCAGGGTTTTTCACAAAAGTATATTTCAAGGAGGTAAACTATCCCTTATTAGTATTTTTCACTTTTCTTCAAAACATTATTTGTACATTAATCTAATGTAATTGCATTTATATGTGTTAACTAAAAATAATTTTTATATTTCCGTAGAAGCACAAATATAGCGGTTATCGCATAT
>CAKNXH010059579.1:63977-83422 GCA_932178445.1 Andricus quercusramuli | reverse complement strand
TTCTCTGGATGAGAATTTAAAAATACAAATTTTCAAGTACCGTGAGCATTAATGATAGTTATTTTATTGTTTTAATGGTTAGAAATAGTATTAAGAACATAAAAACAATGAGACTTTTTGAGAAAAAACACACGAGATGAAAAAGAACATAAATAAGCAAAGTTTTTATGAGAATATGCCCACTTATCGGGCGGATTTTTTCACTGTTAATGTAATTTTTACAAATAATACAAAAACTACACATCCTGTCAAAATGTGGCCAATAACAAATTTGTAGATCTTTTTTGAGTGCATAATTTTTGTTCAATCATCATTTGTCGTAACTTGCATAGTTTGACCGTAAAATTGAATTTTTGGAGTTTTCATTATTTTTTGTGCAATAAAAATGTGAATTTTCAATTTTTCAAGAAAATTCAAAAAGTCGTTATGATAAACTTTTAGGGCGTGCAAAAAGAAACACTTTTCTTGCCTTGACTTTTTTTCATATCGTGCGTTGTTTGGCTCAAAATGTTAATTTTCGTTTTTTTTTTTTTTTTGGATTTTGAAAACGCTATAGCTCTGACAATTTTACTTTTATCGAAAAAAGTCATTAGGATAAATTGTTCGAATTGCCATGTGCTATGAAGAGCCGTAAATAAAA
This sequence comes from Andricus quercusramuli, assembly GCA_932178445.1. Classification (NCBI taxonomy): domain Eukaryota; kingdom Metazoa; phylum Arthropoda; class Insecta; order Hymenoptera; family Cynipidae; genus Andricus; species Andricus quercusramuli. Next base: position 82,782 of record CAKNXH010059579.1, on the reverse strand, counting down.
ATTTGAAATTTCGAAAAAAAATGGTCACAAAAATTTCAAAAATGCTATAACTTTTTGAAATTTGGTCCAAAATAGATCACCTTGAAAAACTCCAAGGTACTTAAAAAGAAGTGAATTCGTTAGACATGGAGCATTCAGGATTTCATATTGAGGAATATAACCTCGTTATAGCGATGAGTTGTTCAGGTAAAAAGGGTAAAAATAAGCAATATCATTTTGTGGTCCAGGGAACATTGCTTAAATAGGCAATTTCACAGAAATATTTTTTTAACGATATGTAGTGAAAAAAATTATCGTGAATTTTGGTCAAATTTGTAAGTTATTTTCTGTGTTTCTGTGAATTAGCAGGAGAATGTCATTGGCTGAAATGTCTAGTGATTTGATGTTTTGCGTTTTACGCCCAGTTTGACGATCTGGTGGAACTCCACCCTTATAATATCTTTGGAAATTGCCGATGTAAGCAATGTTCGCTGGTCCACAAAACGATATTTGTCTGTTAGGAATTGATTTTACCGAGAAGGGGTGATCTCATACAAAAATGACTCATACTCAAATTTGAGAAGATGGCCTCGAAAAAAAGGCCGCCAGTCCAAATCATGGCACGAACAGAGATTTAAAGAAAAAAAGGAAAAGCTAATAGAGTTTGGTAACTCTGGAGAATATTGATAAGACTCAAGTAATTTTAACGATCTTGATAAGGATCCTAAATTCCTAACAATCCTTGAGGAATTGTGGACTCAAGAAACGATTGTTGTCTTCCTACTTTCAGTATTGGTGAAATAAGACTAATAATATCAGAAATATGTATTGATATTGAAATATGTATCATTGATTTTAATTATAATTATTAATATTATTTAATTATATATCCCTTAAGAAATAAGTGTCTGACTGAAATGCATGCAAAAGAATTGCACTTTGAATGCGATGTTGTCGCAAAGCAGATTTCCAGACAACATCTCGTGAATTTGATTTAATACTTAGCAATCGCATATTTTCTGCTTCGCTTTCTATTGCATTAATCAAGAAAATTTCTGTTTTTCATTCGATCGCATTTCATGGCATTCAAACATACTCGAGCTCTGGCATTAACACACATTGCACGCGAAATATCTCACTTCGCATTCGGACGCATTCAAGATTTAGACGTTATTTACGAGCTCTCGTATTAAAAAGTATTGGGCTTCCGTCCCAATTCAAGATTTTCGCAAAGCAGATTTGTAGAGAACATCTCGTGAATGCGAAGCAATACTTTTTAACCCGACATTTTTTGCAGGGACTAAAAAGCGGAAGAGCTGAAAGGTAGTGGAGGCCGTTAAGGGCCCGAGCACAATGTAGACCCAAACTCGGTTCAAGTTTCGGGTTCAGGTCTCCATTGTGCTCGGGCCCTAAGAGTTCAAAGGGCTTAATCGCCAAGTTGTCGTGACTGGAACCTTCAAATTTTGAACATTTTTAATTTAATGTAAATAATATTTATTTTTGCAGTAAAAGAGTTGTTATCATGGAGATGGGCTGCAATTTTTTGTACGACGGCTTTAATGTTCGTGACAATAATTATCGTTGTTGTATTGACATCAGCACGCTATACGACCCGTCCAACACCACCCATTTTTCCGGATATACCAAATTCATCAGTTGATGGAGGTATGTAAAGTTCATGCAATTCATGTATAACAAATTTCTAAAATTCACTGCAAAATAATTAATAGTTGATTGTACTACAAAAATATAAGTTTCTATCACTGACGCGTTCAATACACTATGGATACACGATTCAATGCTAAAAGCGTGAAACGAGTTGAATGTCATGGATTTAATAACCAGACAATCAGAAGCGTGGTCGTCTTTTTTGAAATTTTTACATTAAAACATGGCGCTGACTACAATCTCCCAATACCATTCAGAAATAAGAGAGGGGGATACATTTTTCAAATAGTTAAAAGCCCTCTAATTTTGTGTGCATCCAGTCTACATATTATTACATATCAGTGTCTTTTAATTTATAAATTGACCAGTAAATCAAAAATGCTGATAAGAGTCAAATTGAACACATTTTTAAGGGCACGAATTGTCTTATCGCAAATTGCACAAGTAATGTATACTAAATAAAATGAAAGGGACCAAGCAGCAGAATTATTTCGAAGGCATCAAAATAATGACGGTAAATCTTTTTTCGAATATAAACAATTTTCAAGTAACCTAAATCAACATCGTCTAAAAACCCTGATAACTCAGATATTAAGAAATCTACAAATATCAATTTAAGAATTCACAACTCTACTTCTAGCAAATTGCAAATATTAGAAAAAAATGCAATTAATTGGAAAAATGAAAAGTTCTTCTTCACCACCTCATACACCTTTCTCTCCTCCTCATGCATCCTTCTCACTTCATCCCTCTGCAGCCCATTCCTTCTAAAATACCTTTCTCTTTCAACTTCCATCTTCCCCTCTACTCCTCTGTTCTCCTTCTCCCACCAACGCTCACTAACCAGCTTCATTCCTTCCTCTTCCAAAAATTTTTCCTCATACCTACACGCCCGACTTCATGTTAAAATGCCTACACTTATTCTCCCCGCCTTTCCCCCCACAATATAATTAGGCGTATTCCTTGCCAACCCCAGGGTCCACTTTACATACCTCTCCTGTGTCGTATTCACCTTCTCATTTTCCTTCCGCCCCACACCTCTACTCTTTCAAATTCTTCCATATCGCCCCCCTTGTCCAGCTCACCCTCTCGCCCATCGACACCTCTTCCCCATCTTGCCTTCCGCCGCTCTCTCCCCTTATCCACAAACCTAATAGCTGATGGTCTGACTCTACCTTTTCTTCTACTGCGAATCTCTCCATCACCTCCCACCCTTGCATATTCATGACTACAAAGCCTATCACCGATACCACTACCTTGCATACATATGTGTATTCTCCCTCCTCATCCCCTGTTACCATACCATTCGCTACCACCCAGCCTCTATCCTCCATCCAGTCCCTTAGAATCCCACCTCTTTATTTAATATCTTATCCTTGGATTTTCTTTCGAAGCTCTCTCCTTCCCTCTACAGGCCGCCTTCCCTCCCCAGCCTCGCATTAAAGTCTTCTCCCAGTACCACCATACCCTCCTCTCTTTCGCCTAGCAATTTTTTCAATCTTTCTTTAATCCCTTCCATCCCATCCCTATTGTGCACTGTCACAAACTTACACGTTACCCCTCCCATCTTCACTGCCCTCATTTTCACGCCCTCCCCCTCTCCCTCTCCATGAAGTTCTTCCTCTAATCCATCCCTCACTCCCGTTACAATTCCCCCACTAGCCCTTCCTTTCTTCCTCACTCTGAGTTTCTCCTGTAGCCTCCAGCTATACCCCCTTGGCAGCTTTGGCTCTATTTTGTCCCATTCTTTTCTCTCTCCCCACGTCTCTACCAGTCCCACAACATCAAATTCCTGGATATACCTCCAGAAATCCTCATCTTTCCTCTTTATCCCTGCTACGTTCCAGTACAGCACCTTTACTACGCCTCCATCCTGATTTCTCACCACCCCCATACTTCCTACGAAACAAATTCCCCTGCACTTCTTTCAATGCCTCTTTCCCCTCGTCCCACACCCAAATTTTCTCATCTATTTTTATTTTACGATACCCTACCTTTGTCGCTGTCCCTTCACTCCTCTTCCTACTAACCCTGTCGTTTAGCATTCTCTGCACATCCCTTTCCTTCCTCGTCAAATCGTGATGGATGAAAACCTCCTTATCCTTTATCCAATTTTTGTTCTCATTACCCCCAGCTTCTCTTCCAAGCTCTCCAATTCCACAACCGCCACTTCTTTCTCCTGAATCCCCTCCAGCCTAACTTTATCTACCTTGCCTTGAACGCACCCTATGTCCTGTATCAGCGCTTTCACACCCTCCCTTTCCTCCACACTCTCTAGCTTCAACCCTCTCATCACAATATTATTTCTTCTGTCTGTCTTCTCTTTTCTCTCCATTCTCAACTCCATTGACCTTAGCCTTTCCCTATCGGCCCTCTCCTCCTTTTCATTCCTATGCTCTCCCACTTTCTCTTCTATCATATTTTCTACCCTCTCCCAAATACCTTTCTTCTCTCCCTCTCCCCTATCACCTACTTACATTTCCGCCCTGCCCTCGCCCTTTTCAAACCCTTTTTCTGTCTTTTCCTTTCACACCCTAATCTCCTCTTCCACATGCTTTGTTTTAACTTTGTTTTCTTTCCTTACCCTCTCTAATCCTTCTACTCTCTCCCGCAGCTTTTTCACCTCTTTTTCCCATTTTTCATCTCTATTCCTCAGGTCCTCCCTCGCACCTTCCATATGCTCTTTAGTCTCCCTTACATCTTCCCTCAATCCCCTGATCTCGCCTAACAGCATCCCTAATGCCTCCTTCTCCGACTGCCCCTCCATTTTTTCGGAGAGGTGACTTACGTGTTCCCGTACTTTTCTTGAACGGACTCTCTACCGCGCTTTTCTCCGGACTCTCTTGGCTCTCTCTCTTCCTCTTCAAGAGTTCCTCCCCCTCGCTCGTGCTAGACGCTCTCTCCCTCGCCTTCTCGGTTCCTTCGTTCCCGCAGTCCCGCTTTTTTCCCTTTCCTCGACGCGCTGAATGACACCGGGCCACGCACTATTAGCCGTCGTGGTGTATGAAAAATTTCCTCCCCGTTTACTTCACTACCAGCACTGCCAGCACTCTCGCTAACTACCTCCTGCTTTCCTACGTCCTGCTCTTCCGTCGGTAACTAGGACCTCTCCAAGCAGCACCTTCTGCCACCAATAGATGTCTTTCTCAAGACTTTTACCGCTAACCGCTCCAAATTTTTTCTTTATCCCTCTTTATTCCACCCTTCACAACCCCTACAGACGGTCCTTTTTCTCTTTTAACATCCCCCAACACTACGCGAACCACCCTTGCCCCCCTCGAAGGCCCAAACTCCTAACCACAAAAACTCACTCGACCCCTTGCCAACCTAACCTCACTTTCTCCATTTCTATAAATCCCATCTCAACAATACGATAAAAATAAATGTTGTCACTCCCCAATTCAACCCACATAACCCTACTCACCTCTTAGGCTTCCACCCTCACACTCCAATCACACCTTCAACACAAATTCTGCAAAACCTTTCACGTACCACCTGTCAGCGAACACGTTCCCACTAGGCCGCCACCAACATGCAAGACTACGTGCACGTTGAATTTTTCAAACTTTGCGATTTTGGGACCACCCGAATGTATGCATACTTCTTGTTTCAGATCTGTTGATAGACGGTGTTAGATTTGTTTTGCGAGAAGAGTGGCATGCTCAGCCCCCAGCTCAGCCACTGGTGAAAATGTCCCTGCCTGTGAAATATGTGATTATCAGTCACACAGTTTCTGATAATTGCCACACACGAAATCAATGTACAGAAAAAGTGAGAGCATTTCAGACTTACCATATTGAATCCAAGCACTGGTCAGATATTGCCTACAGTTTCGAAACTGTAGGCAATATGTAGGATCCTGGTTGGTGGTGATGGTCTCGTTTATGTCGGCCGCAGTTGGGACAATGTGGGCTCTCATACACTCAACTGTAACAATAAAAGTATTGGCATTTCATTCATTGGTACTTTTAATGATTTTATTCCACCAAAGAATCAACTTCATGCTGCTCAGAAACTCATCAAACTGGGTGTTAAGGAGGGCAAAATAGCGGAAGATTATATTCTATTGGGTCATCGACAAGTTTCTAACACTTTAAGTCCTGGGGACGCTCTTTATAGTCTTATTCAGACATGGCCTCATTGGTCACCAGACCCTGATGGAAAAAATATCACAAGCAGGACTAACGGAGAGGATGAAAGAAGAGGTAAGGGCAAGAACACTGAGAAATCTAGCAAAAAAGAAAGAATTGATACGTATTGGTGCGAATTAACATTTTTGAATGCACGTGAATCCCGTTTTCTAATTCGTTTAAACCATTTGGTGAAGAGATGAGGGTCTCAGAGGGAGAAGGCAACAGGAGAGCACCGTATAGTGAACAAGGCTTTGAGATTTGGAGGGGAAGGGCTAAGAGATTATATTTGGAGGGTCTGTAACAAGGGTTGGTGATGATAATGATGGCTTAAGGAATGAAGGACAAGTTTGGTGGTTCCGTCAATTAAGAAAGGGGTGGGCAAGAAGGTAGAGGAGTATAGGAGAATTACACTGACATTGATGAGCTACAAAATATATGCGAAGACATTCAGAAAGAGATTAGAACGAGAGGTGGAAGATAACGGGATTATTCAACAATCTGTTGGGCTTCCGGAAGGGGATGGGAACGATAGACTCAATTACCTTGTAGATAGGAACTTAGGAAGGTAAAAAGGGAAAGCATGAGTGATATTCGACTTGAAGTTTGACTCAGTGAACAGGAAGGTGTTATGGCAAGTTTAGAAAAAGAGGGGAATAAAGGAAGATCTGGTCAATAGGATAAAGGAGATACAGACTAGGATGAGAGTCAGAGTAGGTAAACAAAAAGGGGAGATTTGCTGTACTGGAAAGGGACTCTGGCTATGGTGTTCGTTGAACCCACTACGGTTTAGTCTCTTTTTGGCAGAATTAGAGGAGAAACTATAAGAAAGGAAAAGAGGGATGAGTTTGATGATGAGAGTATTCTAGGGGTACATTTGAGAACGAAAGCTTTAACGATGAATCTGAACAAGGCGAAGATGATGTGTTTTAGAAAGAGAAGGACTAAAGAATAATACGATTGCAAGATATACGGAGAGACGGTGGAACAGGTGGAGTAATTTAGTTACCTATATTTCTGGTTTGAAGCGAAAGGAAGAGTTAAAACTACATATGAGAAGGATATAGAATAGTGATGGTCCATATGTGGGGTATTGGGAAAAGAAGATTTAAAGGCGATTGGAAGATGAGAGTGTGGATGTGTCATTCATTAATACTAGTCAATACTAAATCAGCGGAATGAAGATCTGGGGTTGGAATTAGCACAAAACTGTGGAAAGTTTGCAGGAGATATTCCTGTGATAGGTAATGGGCTGAGCTGGAGCTTCCCAGGATAAATGTTGAGGGAAGAACTAGGTAGAGAAAAAATGGTAATTAGGCAAATAAACCCAAATGTATATATACTTTTTGTTTCAGATCTGTTGATAGACGGTGTTAGATTTGTTTCACGAAAAGAGTGGCATGCTCAGCCCCCACCTCAACCACTGACAAAGATGCCCTTGCCTGTGAAATATGTGTTTATCAGTCACTCAGGTACTGATTTTTGTCACACGCGATATGAATGTGCAGAAAAAGTGAGAGCTTTTCAGACTTACCATATTCAATCCAAACACTGGTCAGATATCGCCTACAGTTTCGTGGTTGGTGGAGATGGTCTCGTTTATGTTGGCCGTGGTTGGGAGAACGAGTTAGTCCATTACACATCTAATTTTAACAATAAAAGTATTGGCATTTCATTCATTGGTACTTTTAATGATATTATTCCACCGAAGAATCAAATTCATGCTGTGAAGAAACTCATCGAACTGGGTGTTAAAGAGGGCAAAATAGCAGAAGATTATGTTCTATTGGGTCATCGACAAGTTGCTGCAACTTTAAGTCCCGGGGACACTCTTTATAGTCTCATTCAGACATGGCCTCATTGGTCACCATACCCTTATGGAAAAAATATAATTTGAAAATTACAAGTCACACCTTCTCATTAATTCGATTCACATTATAGTTTACGTTAGTTTTCACGAAAGAGATTATCATTTTTCAGATGCTTTTTTTATATTTTTTTATTATCAAAGGCAGCTCGGTCGTGAATAGGTAATGTTTAGGTGTATATAAAACTTTCGATAAATGCCCCTATTGTGAAAGTCCTCCAGGAATACTCTCAAAATGCAGCCTTATATCGTCTAAGAATTGTAATCGTGAATTCGCAATAAAAAACATATGGTACGTTTGTAAATTATGTTTTATTATTATAAATTTGATTCAAAATCTAGAAAATCAGAAATGTAACAATTCAAAATATTTTTCAAGTTAGGCGGAGGATATTCGTACGGCCAGCGGTAGCATAAGAATATGTTCGAACTATGTCTTCCTGTTCACATCTAACATCTTATTTCAAATTGTAATCGCTTAGACAGCTTTTGTAAGAAAAATACGCAAATAATAATGACATTATTTAAATTTCGCGGGCAAATGTATCGCCTATAATTATAGGTATTTCATGTTGTGATGTCAATTGACAAGATGTCTGTACATCGAGGGTCAAATAATAAAACCAATTCAGGGGACGAATATTAATTTTTTTTAATAACTTGGACAAGAATGATTTTCCTCCATAAGTGTATTTGAATATTATTCTTTATTTTAAAAAAGCTCTTTAATTATATAATAAAATCGTTACAATTTTTTCCAATCGAATTTATTGTCTTATTGGATAGCTTTTGGAAAAAAATAATGTTCAAATAAACTTATGTTAAAAAATAATTATCTTCTAAGTTATTAAAAAAACAAAAAAATTGTGTCCCATGCAATTGGTATTATCGTTTGGCCCTCAGCATGCAGACATCTTGGATTTCTCTCACCTAACCTGAAATACCTAACCAAAGATGTTTTAAGCGAAGTGCCTAAACTTATGCGAAATCAAAATGGCCGAAAGCTGGCGACGGTCGGTGATTAGTGGAAAAACAACCCCTTTTCCAGCTCGTCCAATGAAACTTGCAAAACTTCCGAGGCCTCGCGCTAGTTCTAAGAACTAAAAAAATGTCATTAGTTAAAAAAAGACGGAGATCTCTCTGTCTTTCTTCAACCAATGGCATTTTTTAGTTTTCGGTACTTATCATAGTTTCACTAGTGAAGTGCTGGATCTAGGTTCATAATATCTTTGACCTACCTAGAAAAGGCGCTAAATTCAAATTATGAAAAAGTTAAAGTAATTGAAAACATATTTTTTGCAATAAACAGTATATAATTTAGAACAAATATATGCTTAATTCACTCTAGAGTGTGTTAGTCAAAAATATTTCTATCAATTATGATATATATTTGTTTAAACAAAGAATTCTTCACATTCTCTTAAATGCTCCTTAAATGCTCTTTTGTAGCTTGAATGCTGAGCATATTCTTGAATGCACTTGCTATTCTCTATTCATTTAGCAGAAATTTCAATTTACCGAAATCTCATTTTCCCAAACAAGAATAGATCGTTAGCATCAACCAGGTATTTCGGGCTTGATGGGGAAAATCCAAGATATCTGCAAGCCGATGGCCAAAATATAATACCAATTGCATGGGTCAAAACTTAATTTTCTTAATAACTTGAATAAAAGTTATTTTTCGCCATAAGTATATTATAGTCCCATCGCATTTGATATTTTCTGTCCCTTCAGCAATCGGACGCCATATTAGTCTGACGTCACTTGAAAAGATACCTAATAATTCGTCGTTGATTGCGCGCTTTTTAAGAATTGTTAAATGGAAAATCAATTGTTTAAGTCAAATAATCATTATAAAATTATTAAAACTAATTCTTCGATCACAAAATAGACTTCTCAGGTGAAAGGAAGGATTATTCATTGATTATATTCCTTAAAAATAAATGATCAATTATTAATTGCAAAGGAAGAAATACCTCCTTTTTGTTAAAAATAATAATTTCAAATATTTCTTGATAATTGTATGCACTTTACAATTATTATATGTTGTAAACAATTGATTTGTATATTCAATCATTTCAAATAAGCGCGCGATCAGCAGGCGGTAATACATCGGTAACCATCAGTAACTTGAAAAATAAACAATTGTCATCTGTCAACCTTAAAAAATTGTTGTATGAAACGTATATATAGGATAATTTTCAATTAATTTTATCAGCACACAACACACATGTGCTGCATTTTGTCTGTCTTTTGTAATTTTTTGATACAAAAGTGTTGCCCCTGTTGCTGTAAATCGGATGAGGATCATGAAGAGGAAACTGATAATTGGCATCAATGACATCATAATTGGCATTACGCTCCCGCAAAAGTGCCCGTCATTAGAGAAAACGTAGAAGTTTTAAAAAGTCGAAGAAGAGGAAGAGAAGGTTCTAAGTCATGGTGAAGTTCTTAATTTGAGGTTATTGGCTTGATTTTTATTTTCAATATAGAAATTGGGACCACAATATCTGCACCTCATTAGAATATTTAGAATTAAATAGAACTTTTAGGGTTGTTATTCAATGAAACGTTTCAGTAGTCAATTAGAATTATTTTCTATCGAGAAGTCGAGTTTTTAAATAAAAAATCAATTTTGAACAACAAAAGTATTTCCAATAAAGTAGTTACATTTTTAACCGAAGGAATGAATTTTTAACAAAATAAATTAATTTTAAAACAAGAAGAATCATTTTTGTTCAAAAAGTCAATTTTCAAACACATAGTTGAATTTTCAATCGAAAAGATTATGTCTTAAGAAAAGAAAAACGAATTTTTGAAAAATTAGTTAAATTTTCAACTGAAAAATGATTTTTCAGCCAAAACGATTTGATTGTGTACCTCGAGATTAATTTTCAACCAAAAGAGACGAATTTTCAATAAAATACCTGAATTTTCATCCAAGTGGTTCATTTTTAAACTAAAACAGGCGAACTTTTAACCAAAAACGGACAAGTTAAATTTTCAGTTGATCAATTTGTAACAAAAAAGATTGATTTTCACCAAAATAGTTTATTTTAAACCAAAGAGATAAATCTTCAACAAACAACTTAAAATGTAATAGTTCATATTTCAACCAAAAAATTATTTTAAATTAACATTTTTCCTTACAAGTCGTTGAATTCAACCAAAAATTTGAATTTTCAACAAATCATGTGATTTTTTAAATAAAAAAGATCAGTCCTAATCGAAAAATGAGACAAAAACAAATAAAAGACAAATCTTCAACCAAAGAAAAGAAATAATGAAATAAATATGATTATTTTTAGTTTTCGCTATAAAAAATAGAAAACTTTTGAAAACATGTACTTTGAAACGTTCTTTCAGTAAACAATAATGTTATGTTTGTAAAATTCAGAACTATGCAAGAAAAACTGACCAGTTTTTTAAATAATAATTTTTTCTCCCTAAACTGGATAACTGACACTTTTACTTCATGTCACAAATTAACTATAAATTTTTATCATTACTTTGTACAGAAAAAGCTATTTTTCATATATTAAATTTGAATTTTCGCGGAACTCGGATCCAAACAGATCGCGCTTTCTGGTGAGTGGGTAAACCTCTCCATTAGATATTTTAAAATTCCACCACCAGCTAACTTCACTTCGTTGAGTGCTGAAGGGAAAACATTGGACCAAGTGCATGGGACAAAACATTATTTTTGTAATATCTTCGTAATGAATAATAATTATTATGATTTTATTATTTCATTGAGTAGTTCTTAGAAAATAAAAACTAATTTTTGAATATATCTATATGGAAGAAATTAGTTTTTACAATGATATTACCAAAATGGGCCAAAAATGGACCGATTCCTATGCACATGGTCCATGCAATCCCCCCCCCCCCCCCCAGTACTCAACGAAGTGAAGTTAGCTGGTGGTCCGGAATAATAAAATTTGCCATAAATCAACAAGGTAATAGAAATTAAACCTATGAAGAATATTTTTTCCACGATTCATAAAAAACCTTTCTCAATAAAAACAAAGACATTATAAACCTAAGTACTGCACCTCACTAGTGAACCTATAATAAGTTCCAGGAACTAAAAAAATATCATTGGTTAAAAAGAGACAGAGATATCTCCATCTTCTTTTAGCTAATGGCATTTTTTTAGTTCTTGGAACTTATTATAGGTTCGCTAGTGAGGTGCCGCATCCAGGTTGATAATATCTGATAATATCTTGAAAATCACTTAATCCGCCTGTAGGATACTCTGTGAATTTAAGAAGAGCGCTATTTGACACGCGAGCTATTGGGTATCTCGAATTTATTTGGGCAATGTTTATGAGAAAAAGCAGTGAATATTAATTCATTTTATTCAAAAATTTTACTCTCAAAATGTGAATCAAAATAAATTGTTTACTATTAGATTTTTTGTTAATATTGAATTGAAATACAAATTTCTTACCAATAGTTCAAAATTGGTGGCGCTGTCGTAGCTACCCAACCAACCGCAGTAAGACTCTGATGTCTGTTTCGAAGTCGAAAATTGAACGAACGAACAATTTCAAATTAAAAAAGATAAATTTACAAATCAAAAACATAATATTTCAATTTGCAGTAAAAAAAGTAAATTTAAAAATAAAAAGGAGTTTTCAATAAAATTAATTAATTTTCAAATAAAAAAATTAATTTTTAATCAAAATGATGAATTTTCAGCCAAAAATATGAAGTTATAACCAAATAGTGGATTTTTTAAGCCGGAAGATATTTTCTCTATCAACAAAAAAAAACGAATTTTCAGCTAAATAATATTTTTTCAATGAAAGAAATGAATTTTCATGCGAAAAGATAAAATTTCAACTAATAAGAGTCCTATTTTACTGAAACTCTACTGTTTAGTATCAAAGATATTTTAAACCTAGATGCAGCACCTCACTAGCGAACCTGTAAAAGGTTCCAAGAACTAAAAAAATACCATTAGTTAAAAAAGGACGCAGATATCTCTGTCTCTTTTTCAACCACTAGCATTTTTTTCGTTCTTGGAACTTATCAGAGGTTCGCTAGTGAGTTGAAACTCAACATTTCTCTTCATAATTAGCGATGGAATACGAATATAATATAACGTTTCAAATACCAACACCATAAGTCTATAGGGTCCCAAAGAAACCCCATAAGTGAAAAAATGGGTTTTGCGTGTTTTTTGTGGTAATTATTACTTTTTTGCGTTTTTTTTCAGGGAAAATTATTTCTGGCACATAAAAGACCATTTCATACTGATGATTAGATGTTTACATAAATTGTTTAAACAATTTATTATTGTTTTCAGCAAATTTTCTCACGGAATGGAGTTAGAAAGACGCGGTTTTTTCACAAATTTCCCATTTGTTGTCCAATTTTCAATTAGAGGGAAGTGATAGTTCCTCAATGTTAACAAGAGTGATTGTTTGAACAATTTATTATTGATTTTAGTAATATTCTCTTAGAAAATTGTTAAAAAATTGTTGTTTAAAAAAAATCACTTTTTGTACAATTTTCATTTGGAGTGCAACACTAATGTATTCAAGTCAACAAAATAATTGTTTAAACAATCGCAAACTAATAATTCAATATAATTAATTCATATACAATATTAAATATTACATATCTTTGCTTAATTGGTAGAATGTTGCGTTTTTTCTGAAATTTTCAACTTTTCGTCTATTTTTCATTAGGCGTGACTTAATAATTAATTAGAGTAAGCAAAAATAATTGTTTAAACAAATTATTATTGCTATGACTATTTTTATCTATATTAATGCCTCATAGTTGCGGTTTTTTGGTAATGTTTACCTTTCTGTCCTTTTTTCACTTAGTGAGATAATAATTAATTAAAGTTAACAAAAAAGTTGTTTCAACAATTTAATATTGATTTCTGCCTCTTGTTTGAAATAGCTTTTTCTTTCTTTAAATTAATTTTTTTTAAGCATTGGGAAAAGAACAAAAATAATTGACCTAAAACAACAATACCATTCGAAAAATCATTTTTGTTGTGGTTGACTTATTACTTGTTCATAGATAAAAAGGCGATGCGATATTAAATATTTTTTTAGAAAAAACCGACACTTTCTAGCACTTATCTAATAAAAGATAGTTATAAACAATATTAAATTGTTTAAACAACTTTTTTGTTAACTTTAATGAATTACTACCTCACTAAGTGAAAAAAAGGACAGAAAGGTAAAAAATGCCGAAAAACCGCATCTATATCAGGCACTGATATAGATGAAGATAGTCATAAACAATAATAATTTGTTTGAACAAATATTTTTGCTAAATCTAATTAATTATTAAGTCATGCCTAATAGAAAATAGACAAACAGTTGAAAATTTCAAAAAAAAACCGCAACATTCTACCAATTAGGCAAAGAGAATATTATCAACAATGATAATAAATTGTTCAAACAATTATTTTGTTAACTTGAATTCATTATTACTTCACTTCAATTGAAAATTGGACAAAAAGCCAGAAATTTCAGAAAAAAACCGCATCTTTCTAGCATTATTCAAATATAATATTAATAATAGTAATAAAAAATTGTTTAAACAATAAATTTTTCGACGCTAGTTAATTATTTAACTTATCTTAATTGAAAATTTGACTAGAAGTGAATTTTTTTTAAACTGCAATTTTGTAGCATTTTTCTAAGAAAACATGATTAACATTGATAATAAATTGTTCAAACAATTTATGTGAATATCTTATTATCAGTATGAAGTGGCCTTTTATGTGCCAGAAACAATGTTCATTAAAAAAAAACACAAAAAAAGTCATGATTAGAGCAAAAAGCTCGCAAATCCCATTTTTTCACTTATGGGGTTTCTTTGGGACCATATAAAACAGACTTATGGTGTTGATATTTAAAAAGTGATATTTTATTCGTATTCTGCGGCTAATTTTGAAGAGAAATGTTGAGTTTCAACTCGATTGAGATAATATTGAGGATTTTGAATAAGATTTACATAAACTTCTTTTTTTCTTATGGGAAATACGTGTTAAGCTTCATAGGGACGGAGATATCTCTGTCTCTTTTCAACCAATAGAATTTGTTTAGTTCTTGGAACTTATTATAGGTTCGCTAGTGAGGTGCCGTATCTAGGTTTATATATCTTTGCTGCAGTAGGGTGGTCTAAAATTTTTTTTTTCGAATTTTCATGGGGACTCCCCCGAATAAATAAAATTTTTAATGTGGAAGAAAAATCTCGTGCCAAATAGTTGAATTTTTCATCAAAAAATTGCATTTTCAAGACAAAAAGATGTATTTTCTATACAAAAAAGTTGAATTTCTAATTTTTTAATTCTAATTTTAATTTCTAAATTTCACCCCAGCACCACTAAATAACATTTTTTTTTTAACAAAAAAATCGATTTTTTCGTGTATATTCGAACAAATTTCTGGGGTGTCCCCATGAAAATTAAAAAAAAAATTTCCTTGACTTGACCCTCGGTGCAGTGCTCCCAACGCGGGCACCTTTCACTACTGCGCATGCGATGGTTAAGGAGTTTCGTTGGCTGCCATTCGCGGGCTTATTTGAAATGTTGAAAAATACAATTTTTTCTATTCATTATTATTAATTAAAAATAATTATATTTTAACATGTTAAAGTGGTGGGTGGATGGTTTTCAATATATTTTGAGTATTAGTTCATAAAATGAAATAAGTATTCAGTAAGTAAAGAACATCATGTTATTTAATGTAATCTTTTTTTAATTATTTTCACTGATTTATGCTTTCAGAATTTCATATAATAATTAAACTGAATATGCAAATTTTATTACAGGCACATTTGAAAATATCTAACATTTATTCATCGAGAAATTGTAATTCAAATTTTATAAAAGTTCAATATTAAATAGAAAACCCCCCGAATTAATGAAATAGAAACTCAGTCGAATTCATTTTTAAACTTTCATGAAAACATATTAAATGAGATATAATCAATTTTGATTAATTACCAACACAGATGTTGAATTTATTTTTGATAATAAAGCACCGTTGCATTTCGAACTCGTTTCCAGTTCCTTTTCAAGATGCGAAAAATACAAACATTTTCGAAGATTTAAAGGGATGACTGAAAAAAGAAAAATAACATTTCTGATACTGTGAAATTCGAACATTCCCGAATATTAAAATTTCCGAAATCATAAAATTGCCGAAATTTAATAATCCCGAGTTGGAAAATTCCCGAATAATGAAATTCCTGACAGAAAATTGTCGAATTACGAAATATCTGAAATAGGAAGTTTCCGAATTTAAACAATTACAGAATTTTTTTTTTCCAATGAATATCATTTATTTATTTAAAATGAAAGAATCAAATATTTTTAGCAAGGAAATACATTTTTTCAATGTTTAAAGTTTAAAAAAATTATTGTTTCAATTTAAAATAACAATAACTGAAAAAAGTATTTTTCTGGATAAACAATTTTATTTTAAAATATGCATAGTATTTTAAAAATTATGGAAAAAACTTCTTAAAAATTGAATTTCTGATTCAAAAAAAAATCTTAAAGAAACTTGGAGATAAATCAGTGATGTATTGAATCTTGTAAAGTTTTGTTTGCACGTATGTTTAAATTAATTTTTTCACTCAATTTGTATACACATTGTTATTCTTATTGAAAACAATAATATTAAAAAACTATTAACATTGAAAAAAATTTGTCTTTGATCAAAGTATTTCATTATTTTATTTTCAATAAATAAATTAATAATATCTATTAAAAAACTATTTTTTTAATTGTTTCGAATCGGGAATTTTCTAGTTCGGATATTTTATAATTTGACAATTTTTTTCGGGAATTTCCCAATTTGGGATTTTTAAATTTCGGCAATTGAAATAAATATATTATATTTTATATAATACGCTTTCTTGAAAGTTCTAAAATGAATTCGACTGAGTTCCTGTTTAATATTTAACTTTTATAAGATTTGTATTACAATTTCTCGATGAATAAATGTTAGATATTTTCAAATGTACCTATAATAAAATTTCCATATCCAGTTCAATCAATATTAAAAATTTTAAAAGCATAAATGATCAAAAATAATTAAAAACTAAAAAAGGATTACATTAAAATTAAATAACATCAGGTTCTTTATTTACTGAATACTCATTTTATTTTCCAACCTAATGCTCAAAATATATTAAAAACCATCCACGAATCACTTAAACATGATGAAATATATTTATTTTTGATTATTGATAATAAATAAAAAAATTGTATTTTCCAAACTTTGAAATAAGCGCGCGAACACAGCCAATGAAACTCCTTATGCATCGCATGCGCAGTAGTGGAAGGTGCCCGCGTTGGGAGCACTGCCTCGGTGTGCAGACATCTTGCCAGCTGACGTCACAGCGTGCAATTCCTAATATACCGACCATGTTACCGACCGAGTAGCCGAATCAAAAATTGAAAAACAGCAGTGACAGTTATTTAAGTGCTAGTGACAGTTACTAGTTTAGGCGGGATCTCCCTGTGTCAGCCTGTCTCCTGCAGAGACGTTTGGCAGTTGTATATTATTTATTTTTGTTTTTTATTTAATACTGGGAATTTTAACTGCTTAGAAAAGCTCACTTGACGTATTTAGAAGACTAGAGTAACGTAAAATTAAAGTTGTGACTCAAATTTATAATGGTGGCTATTATTTGCTGAAGGAGGTAAAAGATTGAAAGTTTATAGCGATTATGGAGCTTTTGGAAGATCCAAAGTTTAAAACAACTTACCGTAAAAGCAAAATAAGAGTCAAACAATGGGAGAGCACTTTCATGGAAAAATATGGAAGAAAACCAAACAAGGTAAGTTCATTCTTTTCTTTATTATGTAGTATTTTGTTGAATTATTACTTTTCGAGAGGAGCTGATTGAGAGAAAGCTTTTTTCTCAGTCTGCTGGCACTTTCGTAATTTAATTTCGTTACGTAATTATTGTTATTATAATTACTGCATCAGTTTCATAATCTTTGATACAATTTGGAGTATTTTGCGTCGGTTTTCGCAATTTTCTTGCGAATTCAAAAGTTTAAAAACGCTTTTAAATTAGTTTTAAAACGAATAACGTAATGATGGAATAACAAAAGAATTTTTATCTGTAGCCATATTTTATAATCTTTAGTGTATTCTCAAATTTTTGTGTTTCTTTTTAATATTATTTTCAGTCTAAAAAACGTGTTTTGGGTATTTTATTTTCGATAGGAAGTTATTAGGCAGTAGACAAAAGATCGTGTTCATGTCGCTTATTTACGCCATTTTGTGAAATAAAATGTACGGAATTTTTC
The DNA here is from genome assembly GCA_932178445.1 of Andricus quercusramuli. Lineage (NCBI taxonomy): Eukaryota > Metazoa > Arthropoda > Insecta > Hymenoptera > Cynipidae > Andricus > Andricus quercusramuli. The sequence continues at coordinate 64,835 of CAKNXH010059579.1, read as the reverse complement.
AGAAATCAAGTAAAAACGAGATATTCTCGGATTTATTAAATTCTGAATGAAGAACATTTCGTTTAACGACATTTCTTATAATCATCTTTTAACCACACATAGAAGAGTTCAATTTTTTTATATAAAAAACTAATTTTTGATATAAAAAAACGGATTATCTACAAAATAGTTGAATTTTCTACTAAGCTATTGAATTTTTAAAATAAAAAGACGACTTTGCTATACAAAACAGTTGAATTTTCAATAAAATTATTACTTTTTTTTAACGAAAAAGATAAATTTTCTACTAAAAAGGGCGAATTCTCAACAAAATACAACTGTACAAAAAATCTTTTCGGCTGAAAATGTAAATATTTGGTTAAAAATGTAGGTATTTTGTTAAGAACTCGTCTTTTTTACTAGAAATTTAATTTTCTTAGTTAAAAATTTTTCTTTTAGGTTTAAAATGTAATTATTTCATTGAAAATTCAACTATTTTGCATAGAATGAAGATGATTCGGTATTTCTATTTTAAAATTTATTAATTTTATTATTTATTTTTATGTGTTGATAATTTTTATTTTTTAGTAGAAAATTACCTCTTTTAGGTTTAAAATGTAAATATTTCATTGAAAATTCAAGTATTTTGTATAGAAAATTCGTCTTTTTGTCTTGAAAATTCAACAGTTTGGTAGAAAATTCAACTATTATGAAGATGAGTCGGTTTTTCTATTTTAAAAATGATTTTTTTAAATGAAAATTTAACTGTTTCACTTTTTGTTAAAATTTGATCTTTTCAGTTAAAAAAAAAATACAAATATTCTGTTGAAATTTCAAGTACTTGGTTAGAAATTAATGTATTTTGTTAGATTTTTTTTT
>CAKNXH010059579.1:34774-46281 GCA_932178445.1 Andricus quercusramuli | reverse complement strand
TTTTTTAGTTCAATATTTAGCTATTTGTTTAGAAATTGATCTTTTTTAGTTGAAAATTCAACTGTTTAATTGAGAACTGATGTATTTTTTTGAAAAATCGCTTTTTTGGTAGAAAATTAATCTTTTTGGTTGAAAATTCAATTATTCCAGTTGAAGACTCATCACTTTGTTTGAAAATGTAACAATTTTGATTAAAATTAGTTTTGTTTTTGTTGCTAATTAGTTTTTTGTTTTTGTTGCAAATTAGTTTTTTTCATCTTTTTGGTTAAAAAATCAACTATTTCAGTTAAAGATTAATCATTTCAGTTGGAAATTCATGTGTTTTGTTGAAAAATCGTCTTTGTGGTAGAAAATTCATTTTCTTGGTTTAAAATTCAAGTATTCCAGCTAAATATCCATCATTTTAGTTGAAAATTCATCGTTTTGCTTGAAAATAAAACTACTTTTTCATTTTTGTTGAAAACTGATATTTTTTTGTTCAAAATTCAGCTATTTGTTTGAAAATTGGTCTTTTTCAGTTAAAAATTCAAATTTTTCATTGAGAATTAATGTCTTGTTTTGAAAAATCGTATTTTTGATAAAAAAATTAATCTTTTTGGTTGAAAATTCAACTATTTGGTTAAAAATTCATCTATCTTTTTGAAAATCCAAATTTTTACTGGAAAAGTTAGTATTGTTTAATTATTCGTTCGTGTTAAAATATTTAAGAATATCTTGTAATATTAATTGAATTCCTAGAAACTGAAAAAAAACATTATTTATAATAGATTCGCAAAACTGTATATATATCCGAGTTTTAGTAGAAAATTTATCAGTTTGATTAAAAATTAATTTCTTTAACTGAAAATTTAACTTTTCCATTCCGAGTTTAAAATTCATATTTTCTAGTTCGGAATTCCACAATTTAGAAGAAAATTTGTCTTTTTTAATTGAAAATTCAACTATTTCGTTGAAAATTCACGTATTTTGTTGAAAAATCGATTCTTACTTGGTAGAAAATTATCTTATTTTTCTTTGAAAGTTAATCTTCTTGTTTCAAAATTGTTTTTTTTTTCGGTTAAAAATTCCAGTATTCCAGTCAAATATTTATCATTCTTCTTGAAAATTCATCTTTCAGGTTAGAAATAAAATTATTTGGTTGAAGATCCATCCTTTTGATTAAAAATTCATTTCTTAGCTTGAAAAATGTGCTGTTTGATTAAAAAAAATTTGTTTTCTTTGGATGTTTTTTGGTTGAAGATTATTATTTTTTTTAAAACTGAAATTGTAATTATTCTTTCAGTTGAATATTCCATAATTTTAGTTCAAAATTCATGTCTTTGATTGAACATTCATTTTTGATTAACAATTTAATTATTCAATTTTTGGTTGAAAAATGATCTTTGTCAGTTGAAAATTCGTCTTTTTTGATGAAAAGAATAATCTTCTTGGTTGGAAATTAATGTTTTTATTCAAAAATTCAATTATTTTAGTTAAAGATTCATTATTTCAGTTAAAAATTCATCTTTCTGGTTTGAAATTCAACTATTGCAGTTAAATATTTACATTTTTATTTGAAAATTCATCACTTTGTTTGAAAATGTAACTATTTTTTTGAAAGTTATTTTTTTTTTGTTAAAAGTTAGTTTTCTTGTTGAAAGTAAGTTTTTTAACTGAAAATTTACCTTAATTTAATTTGAAAATTCCATGTTTGCAGTTGAAAATTCATCTGTTTGGTTGAACATAAATTTTTTTACTTGAAATTTAATTATTAAAGTTTTTGTTGACAGTTCATCTTTTTTAGTGAAAATTAATTTTGTTCGTTTGAAAATGTAACTATTACAGTCAAAGATTCATGGTTTTAGTTGAAAACACTTAAGTTTGGTTTACAAATAATTTTTTAAACTGAAAATGTTGCTATTCCATTTTCGGTTGAAAATTAATATTTTTTTAGTATAAAGTTTAACTATTTGGTTAAAAACTGATATTCTTAATTCAACAATTGAACTATTTTATTCAAAAATTATCTCATTTGTTGAAAATGTTGAATTGCGAAATTTAAAAATAAATATTTCGAACTTGAAATTTATTCAGCTTGAACCAAAGAAACATTTCTTTATTTTGGTTTTTCGGAAAAAAATGTTTGTCGTGAGTCAGGTTTTTTGGGATTTCATATCTTTTTTGCGATTTTGGAACGTTATAAATACCACGAAAAAAAAAATTGTTCCCATGAATAAAAAATAATAACATGTTTCTATGGTTCAAGCTGAAGAAATTTAAGGTTCGAATGAATCCAAAAGACATGTTTTAGTACATTTAAACATAATTTTTAATAAGGCAAATTTTTTTTGAATTATTACAATTTTTAAATGTAAATTTCTAAAAGAGAACAGAAGATATTTACCAATTAAAAAATTTGTTTCTTCCCTTATTTTGGATGTCGACCAACAAATTGTTATCCCTTAGTTCAAACGATTCGAATAATTTCAGTATTTTTATTTCGCTCTACTAAAGAGAGTAGTTTTAAATTTACATTGAAAGTATCCAATTTTTAAATCTAGATTCTTCAATAGCAGAAATCATTGAGAAATCAGTAAGCAAGATTTTTTAAATATAACATTTCTAATCAAAAGATTGTTTTTTCTTTTCGACATGTAAAAATAAATGCTTAAACTTTCCCCTATTTTCCCCCTTTTTCGTGAGAAAATTACCCTATTTTCCCTTTTTTAAACTCCTTTTGCGCTGTGAACCCTGCTTTTGTTTGAAAATATTATTACGGAACTAAACCTTTTTTATTTTCAGCAAATCCAGAGTGGTTGCAAAATTCCTGAGGAACTGATAGCGAAGTTAATGCCCCCTGAAACCGGAGCTGTGAATCCAGTCTTTCCTCTAGGACCGAATAATTCTCTCATGAGTAAGAGCAATTTATCTTTGGAATAATAGTATTATATTGCGTAGCGAGGAAATTTTTGCGTGACGTTAAAATTTTTTTAACGTCTTTTCAGACTAGATGGAGTTATAAATCTAGTCTGAAAAGACATTAAAAGTGCCCGACCGGCAATCGGAAGTTCTGTGGTTCGATTTCCAGCAGAGCGAAATGAGATCTTTTTTCAGAAAAAAATTAATTTATATCAGGGTGTCTAGTGTCCTGGAAATCCTTGAAAACCTAGAAAAGTCCTTGAATTTTGCTTGTGGTTCTGGAATTTTTGTTCTTTTAAAGAAAAAATAGTTTTTTAAACTTTTCTTCTGCTGAGGGAAAAAAGATTACCTTTTTAAGAAGAGACTGTTTATTTTATCATGGTGAAAATCACGAAACTAAAATCGAAATGGTATTTGAATATTAATGGTTAGAGCAAGTGAAAAATTGGCCGGGGCAAAGTTAGAGAATTTTGAAAATGATATCTGGGACTAGTAATTATTTTAGTTAGTAATTTATTTGCCTTGTATTTTTATTTTTTCTCTTACAGTTGCTTCATCCTGACGACTGTATTTTCAGTGAAGAATTTTATTATTTGGTTGCAAATTCAATAATTTTTATTAAAAAGTCATACTTTTTATTTGAAATATGTATCTACTATTACATTATTCGTTGAGAATTCATATTTTTTGGTAGAAAATTCATCTTTTTGTTTGAAAATGCCTTTTTTGGTTGAAAAATAATTTTGAAACTAAAAGCGTAATCACTTGAGTAGAACTTGAACCATTTTGTTAAAAATTTATTTGTTTGAGGGTTGATCTCTTTGATTGAAACTTTAAATATTTAGCTGAAAATTCTTTTTTTTTCATTTAAAATTAATTATTTAACCTAGAAATGTAACTTTTTCAATTTTTTTTGCTGAAATTTAATCTTTTTTTTTAAGTAAAAAATCTTTTTTATTGGTAGAAAACTAATCCTGTTGATGAATATGTTCTCTCTTTTGATTAAAACTGCAATTTTTTGGTTAAAAATGAACTTTTTTTTTGTAAATTATTAATATTTTCTGGTTGAAAATGCTGTATTTTGGCATGAATGTTCAACAATTTCTTGGAAATTTTTTCCTGTCTTGACTGAAAAATCTTTATTTGTTGAAAATTCGTCTTTTTGATTAGAAAATTCGTCTCTTTGGTAGAAAATTAATAATTTCGGGCTGAAAATTCAACTATTTAGTAGAAAATCTGTTTCTTTTTTTCTTTGTTAAAAGTTGGCCTACTTTATTACACATTCATTCTTTTGTTGCAGAATTACATATTCATCATTTTAGTTGAAAATTCATCTCTGATTCAAAATTCAGCTATTTAGTTGAAATTTTTTGTACTAAAAATTAATCATTTTCAGTTGAAAATTAAATTATTTATTTACAAATTGGTTTATTTTGTTGAAAAGTTGTCTTTTTTGGTAGAAAATTAATTTTATTTGTTGAAAATTCGTCGTTTTTGTTAAGAATTAATCTTTGTAGGGTAAAAATTAAACCATTTGGTTAAAAATTTAACTATTTTATTGATTTTTTTTGTTGTAATTTCATCTTTTTTTTATTAGAAAATTTATTCTCTATTAAACATTCAACTACTTGGTTGGAATCAAAAAAAACTTTAATAAAAATAATTTTATTGGCGGAAAATTGAACTATTTTGTTGAATTAACTTTATTTTTTTATGAAAATTAATTTTTTGATTTGAAAATTCAACTATACCATGTTAGGTTGAAAATTGATAGTTTTTAGTTGAAAATTCAACTATTCTGTCACTAATTATTTTTTTTTTTTGCATTAAAATTATTTTTTTTCTCTAAAAATTTAACTATTCCAGTTTGAGTTGAAAATTCATCTTTTTTCAGTAAATTTATCTTTTTTTGGTGGAAATTAAAAATCTTCTTGACTTAAAATTAAACTACTTTCCTTCAAATTTATTATATTGGTCGAAGACTTAACTATTTTGTTGGAAATCCTTTTTTTTTCTACGAAAATTAATTTTTTTAACTGAAAATTTAACTATTCCATTTATGGATGGAAATTTATCGTCTTTAGTGGAAAATTCAATTATTCGGTTGAAAATCTATGTTATTATTTGTTTGCAAATTAGTTTCTTTTGTTGAAAATTAATCCTTTTTGGTGAAAAATTAATTTTGTTTGTTGAAAATTCGTCGTTTTGGTTGATAATTCATCTTTGTAGGTTAAAAGTGAAACTATTTGGTTAAAATATTAATATTTTGTTGGATTTTTTTTTGAAATTCAACTCTTTGGATGAAAATTTAACTATTTTATTGAAAATTCGTTTTTTTTGTTGTTGAAATACTATTTCATTTTTCATTGAGAATACGTCTTTTTGTCGAGTATTCCAATTTTCGTGTTGAAAATTCAACTTTTTTTGGTGAAAGTTTAATTTTTTTTTCATAATAGCACTATCTGGTTGGAATACCATTTTTGTAATTTCAAGTTTTTCGTTAAAAAATCAACATAATTGGTTGAAAATTCAACTGTTTTGTTGAACATTCGTCTATTTTGGCAGAAAATTCGTCCTTGTGGATTCAAAATTCACCTTTTTTGTTAAGAATTAAACTGTCTTCTAAAAAATTCAATTATTTCGTTAGAAATGTAACGGTTTTTAGTTGAAGTTTAATCTTTTCTGTTTAAAATTAGATTATTTAGTTGAAAAATTCATCTTTTTTGGATGAAAATTCATATATTTTATTTAAAAATTAAACTATTCGTTTGAAAATGTATGTACTTTGTGGAAAATTGGTCTTTTTTGTAGAAAATTATTAATTTTTATGTTTATAAATTCATCTTTTTGGTATAAAATTCAACCACTCCAGTTGAAGATTGATGATTTTAGTTGAAAATTCATTAGTTTGGTTGAAAATTAATTTCTTAAATTGAAAATTTAACTGCACCATTTTTTGTTGGAAATGGATCTTTTCTAGTTCAGAATTCAACAATTTGGATGAAACTTTTTTCTTTTTTTTTTAGTTGAAAATTCAACTATTTCGATCGAAATTCACGTAATCTGTTACAAAATCGATTTTTTGCTAGAAAATTATCTTTTTCCTTGAAAGTTAATCTTCTTGTTTAAAAATTCAAGTATTCCAGTTAAATATTTATCATTTTAGTTGAAAATTATGTAATCTTTTAGATTGGAAATAAAATTACTTGGTTGAAAATTAAACTCTTTTGTCAATAATGAATTATTTTTGTTGAAGATTCGCTTTGAAAATTTATATTTTTAGTTGAAAATTAATTAATTTTGCTGAAAACTTCTTTTTTTTATTTACTTTTTTTAACTGCAAATTTAAATATTATATTATATTTTTGTTTGTAAATTTATCTTTCTTAGTTCAAAATTGAATTATTATTTTGTTGAAAAATCATTTTTTTTTATGAAAAAATATTTTGTTTTCTTGTTTTTTGGTTGAACATTCATTTTTCTGACATTTCAACTGTTCTGACCTTCGTTGAAAATTCATATTTTTTAGATGAAAAATTCATAAATTTTGTTGAAAATGTGTTTTTTGGGTAGAAAATTAATCTTTTGGGTTGACGATTCATCATTTTAGTAAGAAATTCATTTCTTTAGTTGAAAATTCGTCTTTTTTAAGAAAATTAAACTATTTTGTAGAAGATTTATATTTTCGTGTTGAAATTTCAGGAATATTGTAAGGTAAACGTCCCAGTAATCGTGATGCCAATTTTCTTGCTTTTTATTTTATTTGAATGAATGTAATTTCTATTTGCTATTATAAAATGCTAAGAATAAGTGAGTTTTATCATTAAATATTACTTTTAACACATTTTTGTAACAACATATTCCAACTATAACCAAGTTTCACGATTACTGGGACATTTACCTTACCTATTATATAATTTTCGTAAAAAATCACCCGATTTCTCCTGTGAATTCTAATTAAATTTTCTATTTCAGAGACACCCGAGGCAGTTTTCAAAGTCCTGAAAGCTTTCGGTCACGACTCCTTCCGTCCAGGTCAAGAAAAAGCAGTAATGAGAATCCTCTCTGGACAATCAACCCTCGTAACTCTGTCTACCGGCTCTGGAAAATCCCTCTGCTATCAGCTCCCAGCCTACATCTATTCGCAGAAATCGCCCTGTATAACTCTCGTAATTTCGCCCCTTGTATCACTGATGGACGATCAGATCACAGGAATCCCGTCGTTTCTCTCAGCAGCCTGCTTGCACACCAACCAGTCGGAGAAAGTGCGCGAAAAAGTGATGGAGTCCGTGAAGCAGGGCAAGCTGAATATTCTCCTCGTCTCTCCAGAAGCCGTAGTCGCTGGAGAAAAGTCAACCGGATTCGGAGCTCTTCTGCGACAACTACCTCCAATCGCTTTCGCCTGTATCGACGAGGCCCACTGCATCTCCCAGTGGTCTCACAATTTCAGGCCTTCTTATCTGATGATATGTCGAGTTCTGAAGGAAAAGTTGGGAGTGAAAACGATCCTGGGACTCACTGCGACTGCCACGACTTCCACGGCACAGAGTATCGTCAATCATCTGAATATTCCGGACGGATTGGACGGTGTCATTTCGGATACGCCGATGCCCAGGAATTTGCAATTAACTGTTTCGAGAGATGAGCACAGAGATCGAGCCTTGGTGGATCTTCTCAAGAGTGAACGATTCGAAAAGTGCGACTCTATTATCGTTTATTGCACGAGGAGAGAAGAGTGCATGAGGATCGCCGGAATTTTGAGAGTTTCTCTACAGGTAAGAAATATATTTACGAAAAATACGAAACAAGATTACCTTTTTAACAATAGACTTTTTATTTTATCACGGTGAAAATCCCGAAACTAAAATCGAAATGGTATTTGAATATTAATGGTTAGAGCAAGTGAAAAATTGGTCGGGGCAAAGTTAGAGAATTTTAAAAATGATGTTTGGGACTAGTAATTATTGTAGTTAGTAATTTATTTGCCTTGTATTTTTATTTCTTCTCTTACAGTTGCTTCATCATGACGACTGTAATTTCAGTGAAGAATTTTATTATTTGGTTGCAAATTCAACAATTTTTATTCAAAACTCATACTTTTTATTTTAAATATCTACTATTACATTATTCGTTGAGAATCCATATTTTTTGGTATAAAATTCATCTTTTTGAATGAAAATGCCTTTTTTTTGGTTGAAAAATAACTTTTTAAACTAAAAACGCAACTATTTTTGGCTGAAAATTGATATATTTTAAATAAAAATTTATTTGTTTGAGGGGCGAAATTTAAAATTAATTTGTTAACCTACAACTGTAACTTTCCCTTTTTTTTTTGCTGAAATTTACTCTTTTTTTTTTTAAGTCAAGAATTGGTTTTTATTGGTAGAAAACTAATCCTGTTGGTGGAAATTTTCTCTCTTTTGATTAAAACTGCAATTTTTTGGTTATAAATGAACTTTGTTATTGATAATTAATATTTTCTAGTTGAAAATGCTGTCTTTTGGATTGAATGTTCAACAATTTCTTTGATATTTTTTCCTATCCTGGCTGAAAAATCTTTATTTCTTGAAAATTCGTCTTTTTGATTAGAAAATTCGTCTCTTTGGTAGAAAATTAATATTTAATTCAACTGTTTTGTAGAATTTTTTTTTTTGTTTGGTAAAAGTTTACCTACTTTATTAAACAGTCATTCCTTGGTTGCGGAATGGCAGATTCATAATTTTAGTTGAAAATTTCTCTCTTCGGTTAAAAATTCAGCTACTTAGTTCAAATCTATTTTACTGAAAATTCATCGTTTTGGTTAAGAATTCATCTTCGTAGGTTAAAAGTTAAACTATTTTATTGAAAATTCGTTTTTTTGTTGTAAATTCATCTCTTTTTATATTACAAAATTTAGTCTCTTTATTAAAAATTCAATTACTTGGTTGGAATCTAAAAAAACTTTAATAAAAAATCATCTTATTGACTGAAAATTGAACTATTTTGTTGAAAAAACTTTATTTTTGTATGAAAATTAATTTTTTGAATTGAAAATTCAACTATTCCATTTTAGGTTGAAAATTGATCGTTTTTAGTCGAAAATTCAACTATTAAATTTTTCATAAAAAATTCACCTTTTTTGGTTTAAAATTCAACGTTTTGGTTAAACGTAGAACTACTTTGTTGAAAACTCATTTTATTTGTTGAAAATTGAACTATTCTATCAAAAAAAATTTTTTTTTGCATCAACATTATTTTTTTTGCCGAAAATTTAACTTTCTAGTTTTGGTTGAAAATTCATATTTTTTTCAGTAAATTTATCTTTTTTGGTAAAAATTAAAACTCTTCCTAATTAAAATTCAACTACTTGATTGAAAATGAAATTACTTTTATAAAAATTTATTATAATGGTTGAAAGACTCAACTATTTTGTTGAAAATCCTTTTTTTTTTCTAGGAAAATCAATTTTTTTAACTGAAAATTTAACTATTCCATTTTTGGATGGAAATTTATCGTCTTTAGTAGAAAATTCAACTATTCGGTTGAAAATGTATGTTATTATTTGTTTGCAAATTCGTTTATTTTGTTGAAAATTTGTCATTTTTTGGTAGAAAATTAATTTTCTTTGTTGAAAATTCGTCGTTTTGGTTAAGAATTCATCTTTGTAGGAATTCAACCTTTGTAGGTTAAAAGGTTAACTGATTCCTTAAAAACTCTTTTTTTTTGAAAAATTGATTTTTTAAATTGAAAATTTACCTATTGTTGGAAAATTTGTGTTTTTAAATTAATTTTTTTAACTCACAATTTAAGCAATCCAGTTGAATATGCCATCATTTTATTTGAAAAATCATCTCTTTGGCTGAAAATTAATTTTCCAACTGAAAATTTACCTTTTAATTTTTGGTTGACAATTCATCTTTGTAAGTCGAAAATTCAACAATTTATTTTTAAAAATACAACTGTTTTTTTTTAAATTCAATTATTTTATTGAAAATTAAACGTAATTTCAACCAATTCTAGTAAAAAAAAAGTTAATTACACAGGGAATTGAATTTATTTTGATTATATAAACAGAAAAAAAATGTTGGATTGGATTTTTTTTTATATTTGGATTTTTCACCATAAAATCAGAGTTCGAGGGTTTAAAAGAAATTTCGCAAATGAAACTTTGTTTTGTTCCATTGAACCTGCAAATTCTACTATATTTCGTGAAAAGTATTTTTTCACTGTAAAAAAAAGTACCTTGAAAATTAATTTCTTTGTCCTGGAAAACCTGGAAAAGTCCTGGAATATTTTTTAATCAAATTCTAAACACCCTGATTTAATGAGGATTTTGAATTAGGATTTAAACAATCGTATTTTCTACGTTTATTATTATAATTACATTGTTTAAATTTCGCGGGGAAATGCATCGCTTCAAATTGGAAAGGGTGGTAAATTTGAATGATAAAAAAATCAAAGTAATAGAAAACATTATTCGCATTAAGGGGTTCATTCCGTGTGACAGCCTTATTTTTTAAGGTTGTTCCAAAATTTTTTGTAGCGAAATTAAAAAACAAAGAGCTTCCAAATTTTTACTATATATTCATTTAGTCTTTGGTAGTAACTCTGAATTTTTATATGCAGAAATATGATCTTGTTCGCGAGTTTTATTGAGCGAATGGCAACCATATAAAAAAAAAATAGGTAAACGGCGACCATGATTCTGTCAGAGTGGCTTATCCGAAATCAAAAAACAAAATTGGGTGTTAATCTATAGGTGGATGACTATCGCCGGAACTAAGGTTTTTTGAAAATCTTGAAAATTCAATATTTTATATGCTTTTAAACATTAAGACCCAAAATTTCATGATTTTTTGCAACTATTTTTTCATGAAAAAAAACGGTTCAATATTTTTCAAAAATCCTAGTTCCGGCAATAGCCGTACATGTGCTGAATGTTCCATTAAAATTTGAAAGCAATCGATCGAACCGTTTTTGAGAAATCATGGTCGCCAGTTTAAAAAATGTAGTTTCGACAAAAACGCGTTTGAAAGTTCGGGTGTTATAGTATCAATTAATGAATTAAGTAATTGATTTGTATGCTGATCAATATAAATTAAATATTTTTGAATAATAATAGAATGTAAATTCAATTGTTGATTTGATTCGATTCAAGAAATGAATTTTCAACCAAAGAAATTATTTTTTACCACAATGATGAAGTTTCAACCAAAAATATGAAATTTTGTCCAAATAGTGGATTTTTCAATCCAAAGGATGAATTTACTGTCAACCAAAAAAAAAAGAATTTTCAACTAAACAGTTTTTTTTCAATGAAAGAAATGAATTGTTAACGAAAAGTAGAATACTTGAATTTTCTACTAAACAGATAATTTTTTAACGAACATTTCTATCACAAAACGTTAATTTTCCACAAAAATGGGAATGGTTAAAGTGAATTTTTAACTTAAATGATGAATCTTCAACTAAAAAAAAATTATTTTTTAAGCAAATACATGAGTTTCAAACTAAAAAGATAAATTTTCTACCAAAAATAAAGTAGACTAATTTTCAGTTAGTAAAATAAATTTCCAAACAAAAGGGAAACGAATTTTCAACCAAAGAAATTAATTTTTAACCAAAAAGAT
>CAKNXH010059579.1:0-20928 GCA_932178445.1 Andricus quercusramuli | reverse complement strand
TTTTTTTTTTATTGAAATATCAACCATTACATTTTTTATTAAGATTTCATCTTTGCAGGTTGAAAATTTGACTCTTTTGTTGAAAATTCTTTTTTTTGGTTTTAAAATTCATTTTTTTTTCTAGAAATTTCATTTGTTTTAGTTGAAATATTACATATTACATTTTTTAAGATTGCATCTTTGTGGGTTGAAAATTTCATTATTTGGTTAAAAATTCCTCCATCTTTTAAAAAATTCGTCTTTTTGGTTGAAAATTTGACTATTTTGTTCAAAATTCATCTTTTCGGTTTGAAATTTCATTTTTTTTCTAGAAATTTCATATTTTTTTATTGAAATAGGAATTATAACATTTTTTTAAAGTTCATCTTTCTTGATTGAATATGAACTTTTTTGTTGCAAATTCATCTTTTCGGATTTAAAAGTCAACTGTTTTCTTAAAAATTCTTAAAATCTTAAAAATTAAAAAAACCTTGAAAATTTGATTAAAAATTTAACTTTCTTTTTGAAATTTTAATTGTATAGTTGAAAATTTAACTATTTTGTTGAAAAATAACCTTGTTTGGTCACAAATTCAACTGTTTTGTTGAAAATGTATCCTTTCGGATAAAAAATTAATCTTTTGTGGCAATTTGTGTAGGCTGCTACAAATAAACAAATCTGAAATTTTCAAATCTTACTCTGAAATTTTTTTATCCCGCTTATAAAAGATTGTATGCTAAAAAATGTATAAGATTATAATTCGGTCTTTGAATATTAATGGTCAGGGAAAATGAAAAATTGGCCCGGGAAAAATCAGGGAATAGTCTAGATTTTGAAAAGGAATTATAATTATATTTTTCAAAAAATTTTATGGTAATTGTTTGGAAGGTAATTTTTTCAGGCTGATACAAATAAATCAATTTAAAATTTTCAAATCTCAGGGCTCAGAACGGGTTACTTTTTAGTAACTTAGTTACTTTTTTGATGCGCGGTTACAAAAAGTTACTTATTTCATGACAAGGTTACTTTTGGTTACATTTTTTGCCGAAAATAACGAAATGAATTAATTCATTAATCGCATTATTTGAAAACTTGTGAAAAATATAAAAATTCAAATTATAAACTGTATAAGAAGGGCTATCAATTGAATTATCATGAATCCTTATAAAAATTGAAATTTAGCTAAAATTGCTAGTTTTTAATTTAAAGTTTAAATCTTTTTTGTTGAAATATCGAACTATGAATGATATTTTTCGATGAGAATTTTTCTTCTTTGGTTAGTATTCTGGTAAAAGTGGAACAATTTTTGTTAAAACTTTATTTGTTTGTTGAAAATTCATCATTTTAGTGGAAAATTAGTCTTTTTTGGTAGAAAAATAATCTTCTTCATTGAAAATCACCCTTTTGATTAAAAGTACATAATTTTATTTGAAAATTCATCTTTTTGTTTAGAAATGTACTTATTTTGTTAAAAATCCGTCTTTTTCAGTTGGAGATTCCCGTTTTCGTAGAAAATTCAACTACTTGGTTAACAGATAACTTATTTGTCAAAAATCCATATTTACTGGTTAAAAAATAACCTATTTTGTTGAAAAATCTGATTTTTTTCAGTGAATTCTACTGCTTTTTATATTAAATTGAAGTCTTTTTTGGTTATTATATCAACTATTACCCTTTTCGTTAACAGCTCACCTTTTTTAGTCAGAAAAATTCAACTATTTTGTTGAAAGTTGAACTACTTTCTTAAACACACATGTTTTTGTTGACAATTCATAATTTTGGCGGAAAGTTGGTCTTTTAGGTAAAAAATCTTTCTTTTTGGTTACTTTTTTGCCACATTATTGTTACTTTTCGGTTACTTTTTGGGTGAAGTATGGTTACTATTTCACTATTTTTTGAAGCTTGAGCAGTTCCGAGCCCTGAAATCTTAATCTGAATTTTTTTATCCCGTTTATATAAGATTTTGTCGTAAAAAATATACAAGATTAAAATTCGGTCTTTGAATATCAATGGTCAGGGAAAATGAAAAATTGGCCCGGTAAAAATCAGGGAATAGTCGAGATTTTTGAAAAGGAATGATTGATTTGGCTCAATGGTATAATAAGAACACAGAAAATCAATTTTTTCTCTTTTACAGTCGCTGGAAAACCAAAACGCTCGGCAATATCTGTACGGTTTTCGACCTTGGGTTTGAGAGTCAGAGCTCCAGGAGATTTGTCTGATGAAGAAAAGGACGCAGCACTAAACGCGCTTGCCGAACGGTCTCAATCTCAGGAGACTCAGTGCCTCAAACAGATCGAAGCCATCTATTCGGCTGTCCACAGTTTTAGCCTTGCCTCGATTAAAGGCTGTCTCAGTATTAACGATGATACTGAAAAGAAATCAGAAGATCTCAAGGAAGTTATAAGAGCCTACTTCAAAACGGAATCTGCTTTGGCTGACATCAACACGAATTCAGAGGTAATTTTTCACAATTAAAACAAACAAAAAAGGTGTCTAGCGTCCTGGAAATCCTTGATTTTTCAAGGAATCAAGTATTCCAGTTAAATATTTATCATTTGAGTTAATAATTCATCTTTTAGGTTGGAAATAAAATTATTTGGTTGAAAGTTCAAATCTTGTTGAAAATTATTTTTTGTTTGAAGATACATCTTTTTAATTAAAAATTCATTTCTTTGGTTGAAAAATAAACGGTTTGATTGAAAACTGGTTTTTTCTTTAGATGTTTTTTGGTATATGTTTTTAAATTGAAAATGTAAGTATTATTCCAGTTGAATATTCCATAATTTTAGTTAAAAATTCATCTCTTTCATTGAACATTTATTTTTTGACTAAATATTTTATTACTGAAATTTTTGTTGAAAAATTATCTTTTTCAGTTGAAAATTCGTCTTTTTTGGTAGAGATCTTCTTGGTTAAAAATTATTCTTTTTGGTCTAAAAGTCAGTTATTGTAGTTAAAGATTCATTATTTCAGTCAAAAATTCATCTTTCTCGTTTAAAATTCAACTATTCCAGTTAAATATTTACAATTGGTTTTGGTTGACAATTTATCTTTTTAAGCAAAACTTAATTTTTTGTTTGAAATTTCAATTATTTCAGTTGAAGGTTCATAGTTTTAATTGAAAACTCTTTATGTTTAGCTTCAAATTAATTTTTTCAGCTAAAAATGTTACTATTCCATTTTCGGTTGAAAATTATTATTTTTTTAGTTCCAAATTCAACTATTTGATTGAGAATTTGTCTTCTTTAATTAAAAATTAAGCTATTTTGTTAAATTATTTTGTTTTTATTTTAAAATTAATCTTTTTGTTTAAAAATTCATCTTTTTTATTGAAAATGTTAGTACTCCAATTATATATTCATCAGTTTTAGATGAAAATTCATCTTGAATTTTGCTCATGGTTTGGAAATTTTATTCGTTTAAAGAAAAAATAGTTTTTTTTTTAATTCATTCTCTGCTGAACGAAAGAAGGCTACCTTTTTAACAGAAAATTGTTTATTTTGTCACGGTGAAAATCGCAAAGCTAGAATATTTGTACAGGAAAAACGTAGGTCAGGAAAAATCTGGAAATCACGGGAAAGTCAGAGAATTTTATTGGGCGGAGAAAGTCAGAGATTTTGAAAAAAATCTTGCAAAAGTCAGGGAATTTCTATAAACAGCATTTTAAATAACCGTCAAAGATAATAAATTAGAAATTTATTTATTCCAGTTAAATATTCCACAATTTTAGTTGAAAATTCATCTCTTTGGTGGAACATTCATTTTTTGATTAAAAATTTTATTATTCAATTTTTGGTTGAAAAATTATATTTTTTAGTTGACAGTTCGTCTATTTTGGTAGAAATTAACCTTCTTAGTTGAAAATGTTTTTTTTTTTTTTAATGAAAAATTGAATGATTCTACTTAAAGATTTACCAGTTCAGTAAAATTTCATCTTTCTGGTCTAAAATTCGAATATTCCAGATAAATATTTAAAACTTAATTCGAAAATTCACCACTTTGTTTGAAAATGTAACTATTTTTTTTAAAGTTAGTTTCTTTTTGTCGAAAGTAATTTTTTAACTGAAAATTTAACTTATTCCAATTAAAAATTCCATAGTTTTAGTTGGAAATCCATCTGCTTGGTTAAACACCAATTTTTTTAACTCTTTTGTTGAAAATTTATTTTTTTTTGTTAAAGATTCATAATTTTATTTGAAAATTCATCTCAGGTTGAAAATTCAAGTGTTTTTGTTGAAAATTTGTTTTTTTGATATTAAGAATTAATTTTGTAAAACTGAAAATATAACTATTCCATTTTTTGTTCGAAAATGATATTTTTAATTAATAATCAATCTTTTCAACTTCAAAATTCAACAATTTGCCTCAAAGTCCAAATATTTTGTTGAAAAATCGTATTTTTTAATAGAAATTTAATCTTTAATCATTTCTGGTTTAAAATTCAACTATTCTAGTTAAATATTTACAATTTCATTTGATAATTCATCACTTTGTTTGAAAATATAACTATTTTTTTTAAGTTCTTTAACTGAAAATGTAACTTATTCCAATTGAAAATTCCATAGTTGTAGTTGAAATTCTATCTGCTTGGTTAAACATTAATTTTTCTAATTTTAAATTTAATTAATGAAGTTTTGTTTGACAATTTTTCCTTATTAGTGAAAATTGATCTTTCTGTTTGAAAATTCAACTATTTTAGTTGAAAATTCATTGTTTTAGTTAAAAATGTGTGAGTTTTTACTCTTATGTTTTGTTTAAAATTAAGTTTTTTAGCTAAAAATGTTACTATTCCATTTTCGGTTGAAAATCATTATTTTTTAGTTCGAAATTCAACTACTTTGTTGAAAATTTGTCTCGCATAATTAAAAAATAAACTATTTTGTTAAAAATTATGTAATTCGTTGAAAATTTGTATTTTTGGGTAGAAAATTTAAGCATTTTTTTCAAAATTCATTCATTTTGCAATTTGGTTAAAAGTTTAATTATTTTGTTGAAAATGTACATAACTATTTTGTTAAAAAGTAATATTTGTTGGTCGAAAATTCCACTACCTGGTGGAAAGTCGAACTACTTTGTTAAAAATTCATTATTTTGTTTGAAGATTTATCTCTTTCGTTAAAAATTTAACTATTTCATTTTTAGAAAATTAATCTTCTTGGTTAAAAATTATTTTTTTTTATGGTTGAAGATTCATCATTTTAATTGAAAATTCATCTCTTTAGTTAAAAGTTATCTACTTTGTTGAAATATAGTTTTATTTGTTGAAATTTAATTTTTTTTTATTCAAAAATTACTTCTTTTTTTAACAAATATGTAACTATTTCATTTTTGGCTGAAAATTGATGTTTTTAAATTGGAAATTCAATTACTTGGGTAAAACTTGAACCACTTTGTTAACATTTTTTTTTCTTGTTTGGGGATTCATCTCTGATTGAAAATTGAACTATTATGTTGATTTTTATTCAAAATTAATTTTTTACCTGAAAATGTAACTTCCATTTTTTTAAATTGATGTTTTAGTTAGAAATTCGTCTTTATTTGTAGAAAACTAATCTTTTCATTTGAAATTTTCTCCTTTTTGGTTAAAACTGAAACTGGTTGTTGAGAATTTAACTTTTTTGTTGACAATTCATATTTCCGGTTTAAAAATTCAACTGTTTTACAAAAACAAATCGTCTTTTGGCTTGAAAGTTCAATAATTTGGATGACATTTTTTTTCTGTCTTTACTTTGTTGAAAATTGGAAAATTCATGTATTTTATTGATTTGTCTCTTTTGTAGAAAATTAATTTTCTTGGTTGAAATCTCGTCGTTTTGGTTAAGAATTCATCTTTCTAGGTTAAAACTTCAACTATTTGGTTAAAAACTAAACTATTTTGTTGAGAATTTAATTCTTTGAAAATTCAACTATATTCATATTCTTTGGTTGAAAATCGGTTAAAAGTTGAAGAATTTTTGTTAAAACTTTATTTATTTGTTGAAAATTCTTCATTTTAGTTGAAAATTCTTCATTTTAGTGGAAAATTCGTATTTTTGGTTCATTTGAAATGAGAAATTATAAATCAAATATTAAAAACTAAACAATTTTAAGTTGAATTATTTAAAATAGAAAGCCTTGAATTATAAACATTTCAGGGTGTTAAATTTAAACTTTGAAAGGTGCAATTTTAATTGTTCTATTTAACAAATTTTTAATGTAACCAAAAGATTAATTTTCTACCAAAAAAATTCATTTTCAACAAAATACATAAATTTTCATCTAAAAAGATCAATTTTCAATCAAAATTAAAATAGTTGAAATGTTAGAAAAATAAATGTTCAACCAGAAAAAAAAACGAATTTGCAACAAAATAGTTTTTTTTTTCATTCAAAAAATGATTTAATAAAAAAGAATTCAATTTTCAGTTGAGACAATCAATTTTCAATCAAAAAATGAATTCTCAACAAAAATATAATATTTCAATTTGCAGTTGGAAAATTGAATTAAAAAAAAAAACTAGTTTTCAGCAAAATTAATTAATTTTCAACTAAAAAGAAACGAATTTTCAACCAAAGAAATTAATTTTTAATCACAATCAAGAATTTTCAACAAAAAATATGAAATTTTGACCAAAGAGTGGGGTTTTCTATCCAAAAGATGAATAAGAAACTAATTTTCAACTAGTTTTTTTTCAATGAGAGAAATAAGTTTTTAACAAAAAATAGAATAGTTAAATTTTGTAATAAACAGATAATTTTTTAATGAAAACGATTAAATTTCTATCAAAAAAGGTAAATTTACCATACAAAATTGAATAGTTCAAGTGAATTTTCAACTGAAATGATGGAATTTCCTACCAAAAATAGAGTAGGATGATTTTCAGTCAGTAAAATAAATTTCTAAACAAAATACAAACGAATTTTTAAAGAAAGAAATTAATTTTTTACCAAAAAGATCAAATTTCCACTAATGAGAACACTCTTTTACAAAAAAAGACGGATATTCAACAAATAGATAAATTTTCATTAAAAAATTAAAGGAAATTTTTAACGAAATAATACAATTTTCAACCAAGAAGATTAAATTTCTATCAGAAAAGATAAATTTTCGACGAAGAATGGAAGTTATATTTCCAGTTTGAAAAATGAATCCTAAATAAGAAAAAACTCACTTTCAACTAAAAAGATCAACTTTCCAATTTCCAACCAATAAGATGAATTTTTTAACAAAATAGATGAATTTTTAACAAAGTATATGAATTTTAAAAGAAATATTTGAATTTTCAACTTGGGAAGATAAAGTTTGAACCAACCATGTATACGAGTTAAGTTTTCAGTTAAAACAATTAATTTTCATCTAGAAAACATAATTTACAACAAAGTTATTAAATTTTGAACAAAAGAAAGGGTTTTTAACCGAAAGAAATATTACTTTTTATCAGAATACTTTAATTTTCAACAAAATATGTAATTAAATTTTCGAAAAACAGTTTAATTTTTTCGACAAAGATGAATTTTCAACAAAAAAATTAATTTTTCAATGTCGAAAGATTTATTTTCAAACAAAAACGTTAAACTTCAACCATAAACTGAATTTTCAACCAAATAGTTGCTTTTTTTGAAAGATAGTTGAATTTTTAACAAACAAAATGGGCAAATTTTCAACACAATAGTTAAATTTTCAACCAAATATTTGAATTTTTAAAAGAATTTCCAATCAAAAGGATGAATTAGTCGCCATGAAAATTGAATATTCTCCCGAAAAATTGGAATTTTCAATAAAATACAGGAATTTCGAACTAGATATTTGAATTTTTAACTTGAGAAGATAAATTTTGAACCAAACATGTATATGAGTTAAGTTTCCAGTTAAAACAATTAATTTTCATCTAGAAAACATTATTGTCAACAAAGTTATTAAATTTTGAACAAAAGAAAGGGTTTTTAACCAAAAGAAGCATTACTTTTTATCAGAATACTTGAATTTTCAACAAAAAAATTAATTTTTCAATCTCGGAAGATTTATTTTCAAACAAAAACATTAAACTTCAACCATAAACTGAATTTTCAACCAAATAGTTGCTTTTTTTGAAAGATAGTTGAATTTTTAACAAACAAAATGGGCAAATTTTCAACCAAATATTTGAATTTTTGAAGGAATTTCCAACCAAAAAGATGAATTAATTACCAAGAAGATTCAGTATTCTCCCACAAAATTCGAGTCTTCAATAAAATACAGGAATTTCGAACCAGATATTTGAATTTTCAAGTTAAGAAGATAAATTTTGAACCAAACATGTACGAGTTAAATTTTCAGTTAAAACAATTAATTCTCATCTAGAAAATATTATTGTCAACAAAAGAATTAAGTTTTGAACAAAAGAAGGAGTCTTCAACTAAAATGATAAAACATCAATCAAATAAATGAATTTTCGACAAAGTAGTTTCACTTCCAATTAAATAATTGAATTTTCTACCAAAAAATATGAATTCTCAACGAAAAACGTGATATTTTATATTTTAACCAAAAAGGGTTTTAATTTTATAACAGAAATAGTAAAATTCAACCAAGAAAGATAAATTTTCTAAAAAATGGTTTAAATCCTCAACCAAAATAAATTAATTTTCCATCAAATATTTGCGACTTTCAACCTTAATAATAAAATTAACTTGAATTTTAATTTATCGAAAATTCCCTAACTCTGTGAGGTTTTTCTTGGCAGTCCCTGACTTTCTAGAATTATCTGACCTGTATTAATTCTGTAATTAAAAAAAAAGTATATGTTTATTTCACTCTAGAATGTTTTTGTCCTGGACAACCTGGAACAGTCCTGGAATTTTATTTTGAAGAAACGCTAGACACCCTGAAAAAGAGTGATGTAAAACCATTTCTAAACTTTAATCAATTTCCCATTTTTCTTCAGGTTAAATTGGCGAATGAAGCAGAAGTGATAGGTGACATTAGGGTTCTGCTTTCGAGTTACCGAGACACGAATTTCACAGCGAGAGCCGTTGCACGAATCTTCCACGGAATACAGAGTCCAAATTATCCAGCGATGGCTTGGGGACGTTGTCGATTCTGGAGATCGCACCTCAGCAGCGATTTCAATCTGATTTGTCAACTCGCATCTAAAGAAATTCTCTCGATGCGTGTAGGTAGAGATAAAATTGAGATATAGATAATTTTATATTTTTTTGTAATTTACACTTACAAGAAGAGGTCGCGAGATGTGCGTCGCTGATTCGACTGTGAGGCTTTACAGGGCGAATGAAAATCAAAATCCATTAGGTGCGTATTTTTTCTTTTGATCCAATGGGCCTGAGTTTCCGCGATATCGATATATCGAGACATCTCGCGATCTCTCCTTGTTCGTCATTTTTCCCAGTTATCTTAGCATTTTTTGATTTTATGATTCAAGAAATTAATTTTAATCCGAGTGATTAGCTTACGGGTTAACAAAATTTTAATCTTAATGTTGTATTTTTGTATACATTGTACTGCCGGTCCACTGTTTTACAAGGCAGAGTTTACGTGTACGTTAAAAAAAAAACCATTTTGACCGAACTTAAAATCAGAGTTGGTTTAACTTTGTAGTACAAACGCGCGATGTCTCATAAAATGTTCTTTTGTATTGGGAGTTCAGAAGTGAATTTCCGTGAAAATTAGTTAGTGCTAATGCGTTTCTAGTCTTTGTCCGTATTTCATAGAATATTTTTCAAACACGGGTGCCTTGCAAATGATGTGGTTCAAAAAAATTAATGGTAATAATTCGAGCAGGACCTTCTTGTCCTCCATTTCTATTATAAAAAAGCAATGTCTTGAGGTAACGTTTAAAGTAATTAATAAAAAATTTAAATATCACTCCTCAGCTGTTCATTATTGATCAATTAATTAATAACTTTTTGTGAAGTTTGCAGCGGAGAGTATTATAGAGAGTGGAAGCTGAGAGCTTTTACGCGATAGTAGCGCCTCTTTCGGCTCGGATCACTAACTATTATGCTGAATTGACCTGTGAGTAGTGTTGTAAAGAGAATTTAATGAGCATTTATGAGCATTTTGAATTAGAATTTAAAAAATCGTATTTTCTACATTTATTAATAATAATTACATTGTTTAAATTTCGCGGCAAAATTCATCGCTTTAAATTCAACTCAAAACATTAATTCCCTATCAAAAAAGACTCATTTTAAACAAATTACACGAATTTTCATCTAAAAAAAAATCAATTTTCAACCAAAATTAGAATAGTTAAAATGTGAGAAAAATAAATGTACAACAACAACAAATTTCAACAAAATATTTGTTTTCATCAAAACAAATTATTTTTTAACCAAAAATGTAACAATTAAATTTTATGTTGGGACAATCAATTTTCAACCAAAAAAATGAATTCTCAACAAAATAATTCAATCTTAAACAAAAAAAGATAAATTTACAAACCAAACACATAATATTTCAATTTGCAGTTAGAACAGTAAAAGAAAAAAAAACAAGTTTTCAGCCAAATTAAAGAATTTTCAACTAAAAATACAAATTTTCAACTGAAAAGAAATGGACTTTCAACCAAAGAAATTAATTTTTAATCACAATGATGAATTTTTAACCAAAAGTATTAAATTTTGACCAAATAGTAGACTTCAATCCAAAAGATGAATTTTCTATCAACAAAAAATAAACGAATTTTCAACTAAATACTTTTTTTCCAATGAAAGAAATGAATTCTTAACAAAAAATAGAATAGTTCTTGGAATAGTTCAAGTGATTTTTCAACTAAAATGATGAATGTTCAACTAAAAAAATCTTATTTTTAACCAAATACATTAATTTTAAATTAAAAAGATAAATTTTTCACCAAAAATGAAGTAGAATAATTTTCAGTTAGTAAAATAAATTTTCCACCGAATAGCAAACGAATTTTCAACAAAAAAGTTAAATTTCCAAGCAAAGAAATGAATTTTTAACCAAAAAGATGAAATTTCAACTAATGAGAGAACTCTTTTCACCAAAAAAGACGGTTTTCAAAAAATAGTTGAATTTTCAGTAAAACATTAATTTTCAATAAAATTAAAGTAAATTTTTAACGAAATACTACAATTTTCAACTAAGAAAAAAATGTATTTTTTTCACAACAAAAAACTATTTTTTAACAAAATAATTCAATTTTGAACTAAAAAAGACAAATTTAGAAACCAAAAATATTATATGTCAATTTTCAGTTAGAGAAGTATATTTAAAAAAAACGAGTTTTCATCGAAATTAATTAATTTTCAACTAAAAATATAAATTTTCAAGCGAAAATGGAATAGTTATATCTTTTGTTAAAAAAATTAATTTTCATCTAAAAAGAAACAAATTTTCAATCACAATGATGAATTTCCAACCAAAAATATGAATTTTTGACCAAATCGTGGAGTTTTCAACCCAAAACATGAATTTTCTCTATCAACAAAAAAAGAAAAAACGAATTTGAAACCAAATAATTTTCTTTTCAGCCAAGGAAATTAATTCTTTAAAAAATAGATTTATTAAATTTTCTACTAAACAGATAATTTTTTAACGAAAAAGATTAAATTTCTATCAAAAAAGGTAAATTTGCCACAAACAATGGAATAGTTAAAGTGAATTTTCAACTAAAATGATGAATCTTCAATTTTAAAAAATTTAATTTTTAACCAAATACATGAATTTTAAACTAAAAAGATAAATTTTCCACCAAAAATTAAGTAGGATAATTTTCAGTTCGTAAAATAAATTTTCAAACAAAAAACAAACGCATTGTCAACAAAACTATTAAATTTTCAACCAAAAAGATAAAATTTCAACTAATGAGTGTACTCTTCTACCAAAAAAGACGGATTTTCAACAAATATTTTAACCTGAAACAGATAAATTTTCAACTAAAAATAGAATACCTATTTAAATTTTCCGTTAAAAAAAAAATCAATTTTCAATCAAATGACAGTAAATTTTCAACGAAATAGTATAATTTTTAACCAAGAAGACTACATTCTTATCAAAAAAGATAAATTATCGACAAAAAATGGAACAGTTATATTTTCAGTTAAAAAAATTAATTCTAAATAAGAAAAAAAAAACTTCCAACAAAAAAGATCAATTTCCAACCGATAATATAACTTTTGCAAGAAAATAGATGAATTTTTTAACAAAATACATGAATTTTCAAAAAAAATATTTGAATTTTTGAAGGAATTTCCAACCAAAAAGATGAATTAGTCACCAAAAAAATTAAATATTTTACCACAAAATTGGAATTTTCAATAAAATACAGGAATTTTAAACCAAAAATTTGAATCTTTAACTTAAGAAGATAAATTTTGAACATGAATTTTCATCTAAAAAAATCAATATTCAACCAAAATTAGAACAGTTAAAATGTAAGAAAAATACTCAACCAAAAAAAAAACGAATTTTCAACAAAATAGTTTTATTTATCATCCAAAAAATAGATTAATTAAATGTTCAGTCTAGACAATCAATTTTTAACAAAAAAAAATTAATTTTCAACAAAATAATTCAAGTTTAAATAATATTTCAATTTGCAGATCGAAAAGTGAATAAAAAAAACGTGTTTTCAGCAAAATTAATTAATTTTCAACTAAAAATATATATTTTCAAGCTAAAATGGAATAATATCTTCAGTTAAAAAAATCATTTTCAACTAAACAGAAACGAATTTTCAATCAAAGAAATTAATTTTGAATCACAATGATGAATTTTCAACGAAAAATGTGAAATTTTGACCAAATAGTGAATTTTTTTATCCAAAAGATTAATTTTCTATCAACCAAAAAACTAGTTTTTTTATTTTTTCGTTTAAAGATTACATTTCTATCAACAAAGTTAAATTTAAAAAAAAAAAAATGAAAAGTTAAAGTGAAGTTTCAACTAAAATGATGAATCATCAATTAAAAAATTTAATTTTCAACCAAAAATTAAGTAGGATAATTTTCAGTTAGTAAAATAAATTTTCAACTAACAACCAAACAAATTTCCAACAAATGAATTTCCAACCAAAGAAATTAATTTTTAACTAAGAAGGTGAAATTTCCACTAATGAGTGTACTCTTTTGCCAAAAAGACGGATTTTCAACAAATAGTTAAATTTTCACCGAAAGAATATAAATTTTCAATCAAGAAGAATTAATTTCTATAAAAAAAAAAAATTTCCAAAAAAAATGAAAGTTAAATTATCAGTTCAAAAAATTAATTCTAAATAAGAAAAATCTCATTTTTAACCAAAAAGATACATTTTCAACCAATAAGACGAATTTTCAAAAAAGTACATGAATTTTTAACCAAATATTTTAATTTTTAAAGGAATTTCCAACCAAAAAGATGAATTAGTCACCAAGAAGATTAAATATTCTTCCAAAAAACTCGAATTTTCAATAAAATACAGAAATTTTAAGCCGAATATTTGAATTTTTAACATAAGAAGATAAATTATGAACCAAACATGTGCGAGTTAAGTTGTCAGTTAAAAAAATTAATTTTTATCTAGAAAACATAATTATCAACAAAATAATTAAATTGTGAAAAAAAAAATGTTCTGAAACTAACTACTTTCCGCACTTGAAGCACAATATACTATTTAACAAATTAGTTCTACTTTGAACTAAATAATTAAATTTTCTACCAAAGAAGATAAATTTTCAAGGAAGAACCTGATGTATTATATTTCAACCACAAAAAGGATTTTAATTTTATACCAAGAATAGTTGAATTCAACCGAAAAACATGGATTTCGTACAAAATGGTTTGAATCCTCAACCAAAACAGATAAGTTTCCATCAAATATTTGCGACTTTCAACCTTAATAATAAAATTAATTTCAACTTTAATTTATCGAAAATTCCCTAACTCTGTCAGGTTTTCCCTGACATTCCCTGACTTTCTGGAATTACCTGACCAGTAGCAGCTCTGTTATTTAAAAAAATGATACTTCTATTCAGATAGATAATTCCAGAAAGTCAGGGAATGTCAGGGAAAACTTCACAGAGTTAGGGAATTTTCGATAAATTGAAATTGAAGTTAATTTCTAATAGAGAGTATAGCAGCGGGTAGACGATTAAACACAAACTAAGTAGAATACGATCTCTTAGATTTATTGTGTAAACAATTACATTGCTGGACTTTCAGCAACCCGTGTCGCGATTCATACAAGAATGAGTAAAACGAACGTAGTAGAGTTGAAACAAAGGATACAGTGGTGACATCTATTTCAGAAGTAGAAAGGGCGCGAATTGCGAATTCTTACAATTTCATTATTAACGTTGAAAGTCGCAAATATTTGATGGGAAATTAATATATTTTGGTTCGGGATTTAAACCATTTTGTAGAAAATTCAACTTTCTTGGTTGAATTCAACAATTTTTTTGTTATAAAATTAAAATCCTTTTTGGTTAATATATAAAATATCACGTTTTTCGTTGAGAATTAATCTTTTTGGCTGGAAATTCTTTTAAAGATTCAAATGTTTGGTTGAAAATTTAACTATGTTTTTTGTTTGAAAATAAATCTTTCGACATTGAAAATTAAATTTTTTTGTTGAAAATTCATTTTTTTTGTCTGTTAAAAAATCTACTATTTTCCCAAAAATGCAACTATTTGGTTGAAAATTCATCTTTGTAGGAAAAATTAAACTGTTTTTTGAAAATTCAATTACATATTTTGTTGAAAATTCATCTTTGTAGGAAAAATTAAACTGTTTTTTGAAAATTCAATTACATATTTTGTTGAAAATTCAAGTATTTTTATAAAATGTAATGTTTCTTTTGGTTAAAAACCCTTTCTTTTATTCAAAATTTAATGACTTTGTTGAAAATTATGTTTTCTAGATGAAAATTAATTGTTTTAACTGAAAACTTAACTCGTATACATGTTTGGTTCAAAATGTATCTTCTTAAGTTAAGAATTCAAATATTTGGTTTAAAATTCCTGTATTTTATTGAAAATTCAAATGTGGGAGAATATTCAATATTCTTGGTGACTAATTCATTTTTTTTGTTGGAAATTCCTTAAAAAATTCAAATATTTGGTTGAAAATTCATGTACTTTGTAAAAATTCATCTATTTTGTTTTAAAAATCATGTTATTGGTTGGAAATTTGAAAGTTGATCTTTTTAGTTGAAAGTGTAATTTTCTTATTTAGGATTCATTTTTAAACTGGAAATATAACTTCCATTTTTTGTTGAAAATTTATCTTTTCTGATAGAAATTTAATCTTTTTGGTTGAAAATTGTACTATCTCGTTGAAAATTTCCTTTAATTTTATTGAAAATTAATTTTTTAATGAAAATTCAACTATTCTATTTTTAGTTGACTATTTATCTATTTGTTGAAAATCCGTCTTTTTTTTTGTAAAAGAGTACTCTCATTAGTTGAAATTTCATCTTTTTGGTAAAAAATTAATTTCTTTGGTTGAAAATTCGTTTATTTTTTGTTTGGAAATTTATTTTACTGACTGCAAATCATCCTACTTTATTTTTGGTTGGAAATTCCATCATTTTAGTTGAAAATTCACTTGAACTGTTCAATTTTGTATGGAAAATTTACCTTTTTTGATAGGAATTTAATCTTTTTCATTAAAAAATTATCTGTTCAGTCAAAAATGTAACTATTCTATTCCTTGTTAAGAATTCAGTTCTCTCATTGAAAAAAAAATAACTAGTTGAAAATTATTTTCTTTGTTGATAGAAAATTAATCTCTTGGATAGAAAACCCCACTATTTGGTCAAAAATTCATATTTTTGGTTGAAAATTCATCATTGTGATTAAAAATTAATTTTCTTGGTTGAACGTTCGTTTCTTTTTAGTTGAAAATTAATTAATTTTGCTGAAAACTTGTTTTTTTTTAATTCACTTTTCCAACTGCAAATCGAAATATTATATTTTTGGTTTATAAATTTATATTTTCTAGTTTAAAATTGAATTATTTTGTAGAGAATTCATCTTTTTGGTAGAAAATTTCTTTGAAAATGCAAGCATTTGGTTGAAAATTCGTATGCTTTGTTATAGATCCATCTATTTGGATAGAAAACTCATCTTATTGGTTGAAAATTTATCTTTTTGTTTAAAAATTAGTTTTTCCCTATTTAGAATTAATTTTTTTAACTAAAAATGTAACCGTTCCACTTTATGTCGAAAATGTATCTTCTTTGATATAAATTTATCGTTCTTAGTTGAAAATTATACTATTTTGTTGGAAATTTATTTTAATTTTATTGAAAGTGTATTTTTTTACTGAAAATTTAACTATTCTATTTTTGTTCGTGAAGATTTCAAGGATTTCAAAGATTTTTTAAAAAGGTATTTACATCAGGTTTTAAATATTTCACAAAGATTTAAAAGCATTTCCAAGTTTTGAAACGATTTCAAAATTTTCTAGAAGATTTCAAAAGATTTCACAAATATTTGAAAGATTTTTTAAAAATTTCATAAAGATTTCAAATATAGTATGTCTTCATAGGAATACAAAGGATTTCGAAAATATTTCACAAATATTTCTAAGCATTTCAAAATATTTCAAAACATTTCAAAGATTTTAAAATTTTTTAGAGGATTTCAAAAGATTCCACAAAGATTTCCAATATTCCAGTGATTTCCAATGAATAAAAAAAATTCACAAATATTTCAAAGAATTCATGAGGATTTCAAAAGATTTCAAATACTCCAGTGATTTCAAAAGGATACAAAAGATTTCAGAAAGATTTCTAAGGATTTCATAATATTTCAAGAATTTCAAAGAATTAAAAAAACTCTAAAATAAGTGAAAGTACCTTTTTTTTGGTTGAAAAATAATTTTTAAACTAAAAACGTAACTATTTTTGACTGAAAATTGATATTTTTCGAATTGAAAATTCAATCACTTGGGTAAAACTTGAACCATTTTGTTAACAATTTATTTTTTTGAGGGTTGATCTCTTTGATTATAAATTTGAATATTTTGCTCAAAATTCTTTTTTTCATTTAAAATTAATTTGTTAACCCAGAATTGTAACTTTTCCTTTTTTTTTATTTTGCTGAAATTTAACCTTTTTTTTAAGTTAAAAATTAGTCGATTGGTAGAAAACTAAATCCTGTTGGCGGCAATTTTCTCTCTTTTGAATAAAACTGCAATTTTTGGGTTAAAAATTAACTTTTTTGTTGAAAATTAATATTTTCTGGTTGAAAATGCTGTCTTTTGGCTTAAATGTTCAACAATTTCTTTGACATTTTTTCCTGTCTTGGCTGAAAAATCTTTATTTGTTGAAAATTGGTCCTTTTGATTAGAAAACTATTTTGCAGAAATTTTTTTTTCTGTTTGTTAAAAGTTGACCTACTTTATGAAACCTTCATTCTTTGGTTGCAGAATGGTAGATTCGTCATTTTATTTGAAAATTCCTCTCTTCGGTTCAAAATTCAGCTATTTAGCTCAAATCTATTTTACTGAAAATTAATCATTTTTAGTTAAAAATTAAATTATTTGTTTGTAAATTGATGTATTTTGTTGAAAATTTGTCTTTTTGGTAGAAAATTAATTTTCTTTGTTGAAAATTCGTCGTTTATTACCAAATTTATTCTCTTTATTAAAGATTCAATTAGTTGGTTGTAATCTAAAAAAAAAACTTTAATAAAATACCATGTTATTGGCTGAAAATTGAACTATTTTGTTGAAAAAACTTTATTTTTGTGTGAAAATTAATTTTTTGAATTAAAAATTCAACTATTCCATTTTAGGTTGAAAATTGATCGTTTTTAGTCGAAAATTCAACTATTAAATTTTTCATTAAAAATTCACATTTTTGTATTGAAACTTTTGTCATGGTTCTTTGCGAAATTTGCGAGGATATAATTCAAACTTTTGGTTGAACGTAGAACTACTTTGTTAAAAACTCATTTTATTTGCTGAAAATTGAACTATTCTATCGAAAATGATTTTTTTTTTTGCATTAACATTTTTTTTTGCTAAAAATTTAACTATTTCAGTTTTGGTTGAAAATTCATATTTTTTTCAGTATCTTTTTTGGTAGAAATTAAAACTCTTCTTACTTAAAAGTCAACTACTTGATTGAAAATAAAACTACTTTTCTTCAAATTAATTAAATTGGTTGAAGACTTAACTATTTTGTTGAAAATTCTGTTTTCTCTACAAAAATTAATTTTTTAACTGAAAATTTAACTATTCCATTTTTTGATGGAAATTTATCGTTTTTAGTAGAAAATGCAACTATTCGGTTGAAAAGTCGATGATATTATTTGTTTGCAAATTGGTTTATTTTGTTGAATTTTTGTCATTTTTTGGTAGAAAATTAATTTTCTTCGTTGAAAATTCGTCGTTTTGGTTAAGAATTCATCTTTACAGGTTAAAAGTTAAACTATTTGGTTAAAAATTTAACTATTTTGTTGCAATTTTTTCAGTTGAACTCTTTGGTTGACAATTTAACTATTTTATTGAAAATTCGTTTTTTTGTTGTTGTTGAAATACCAACCATTTAATTTTTCGTTGAGAATTCGTCTTTTTTTATCGAACATTCCAATTTTTGTGTTGAAAATTCAACTATTTTTGGTTAATGTTTTGGTTGCAAATTCAACTGTTTTGTTGAACATTCGCCTATTTTTACAGAAAATTTGTCCTTTTGGATTTAAAATTCACCATTTTTGTTGAAAATTAAACTGTCTTTTAAAAAATTCAATTGTTTCTTTGATAATGCAACTGTTTTTAGTTGACGTTTAATCTTTTCTGTTTAAAAATCGATTATTCAGTTGAAAGTTCATCTTTGTAGGCTGCAAACTCAAAAATTTGGTTGAAAAATCTACTTATTTATTGACAATTTCATTATTTGATTGCAAATAAACCTAAATTAGCTAAATTATAAACAGCAAAAAAATGTTGAATTTCAAAAGTTCCATTAAATTGTGTTTAAACCTGAAAAAAAAGAGAAACTTTGAATATTTTCTATCGTAGCATCGTGACATTTTTTCAGTTCCACTAGACCTACAATTCCTACTATATGTTTCGTGGAAAGTATTATTTTTTTACTGTAAAAAAGTACCTGGAAAAATGTTTATTTCTGTCCTTGAAAATCCTGGAAAAGTCCTGGAATTTTTGTTTGAAGAAACGCTAGGCACCCTGATTTAAAAGACTTCAAGAATTTCAAAGACTTTACAAAGATTAAAAAATATTCCCAAAGATTTCACAAAGACCACCTATGTTCGCAAAAAATTACGAATTTATTTATGGTTCTGCTTTATTTAGAAATTTTCGACCAATATAAAATGAAATGTCTCATTTTTTAAATGTGTAACAAACATTTATTTCATTTTTTGATATAAAAAAAGGAGACCTGGAAAAACTTGATTTCTTGACCTGGCAAACCTGGAAAAGACCTCAAACTTTGTTCCGAAAAATCACTGGACACCCTGAATCGCGCATATTAAAATGATCGAAAAGCTCAGCGCTTTTTAAAATACTTTGCAGCATTGAAAAAAAAAAAATGAAGAGAAGCAAGTGTTCACTTAAAAAAGGAAGATATATATTTTACGTGAATTACTTACAATTGTCATGTTCCAATTAAAAATGAGGAAGAATAGAATTAATAAATATGAAGCTTTTTACATTTAAAGTATTAGTTTCTTTATGGGGCCGTTGGATTCGGCAAATTTTCAGATCAATATGAAAAAATATGCCCAGGGATTTAAATTTGCCATCACGTGACGACTCTTTTCATGTAATTACACTGCCTAAGAAATCTATGCATCCTGGCCTGCTGCATTTTACCGACTCGATTCATGCAGGTTTCGCTCTGGCATAGTGCGCAGAATTCTGAGGAAATTCCATGGAATGGCGATTGGTAGTAGACATTTGCATCTTTGAGGCTTTTGTTTTTGCGGTGAGAATAGACGTGAAGAATCGTTTCCATCACTAAAAGTACGGCGACGAACCATTTGCAGTATATTATGGCCGGCAGGAAGAGACAGATGGGATTTATCTGGCCAAATGAGTCGCCCTCAAGAACCGACTCAATGTCCATGAAATCGTCCGATTTCTTCTTTGTTGCTGCAGAGTCTTCTTGAACTTCTCTAGGAATCTGAAAATGGAAAATTCATATTTTCTCAGTTTTCTGCTGGACGAAGAATGTTACAGGGTGCACAGTCTTCCCCTTTTTTTCTTGAAATTCCCCTTTTTCCATTTTCTCTTTTAATATACGATATTTTAAATTGTAACAATTTATGAATAAACAAGGTACCCGTTTCAAGTGCTGTCCATTAAAAATAAGTACCTAGTCTTAAAAAATTTAATCTTTGCAGGTTGAAAATTTAACTATTTGGTTAAAAATTCCACTGTCTTTTGAAAATTTCGTCTTTTTGGTTGAAAATTCATCTTTTTGGTTTTAAAATTCATCTTTTTTGCTAGAAATTTAATATGTTTTGATTGAAATATCAACTATACTACATTTTTTGTCAAGATTTCACCTGTGTAGGTTGAAAATTTAACTATTTGGTTAAAAATTCCACTGTCTTTTGAAAATTTCGTCTTTTTGGTTTTCAAATTCATCTTTTTTTTTGCTAGAAATTTTATAAGTTTTGGTTGAAATATCAACTATTACATTTTTTTGTTAAGATTTAATCTTTACAGGTTGAAAATTTAACTATTTGGTTTTGGTTTTTTTATTTGGTCTTTTAAAAAAATTCGTCTTTTTGGTTGAAAAGTGGACTATTTTGTTGAAAATTCATCTTTTTGGTTTTAAAATTCATCTTTTTTGCTAGAAATTTAATATGTTTTGGTCGAAATATCAACAATTTTACATTTTTTGTCAAGATTTCACCTTTGTAGGTCGAAAATTTAACTATTTAGTTAAAAATCCTACTGTCTTTTAAAAAATTCGTCTTTTTGGTTGAAAAGTGGACTATTTTGTTGAAAATTCATCTTTTTGGTTTTAAAATTCATCTTTTTTGCTAGAAATT
>CAKNXH010059578.1:68197-103689 GCA_932178445.1 Andricus quercusramuli | reverse complement strand
GGCTCGAAAAAAGGTGTAGCAGGCTGTCGAGAGAACCTGCTGATTGACAGGTGTGTCTGTAAAGACGCTACAGTCCATCAGCGCGTCCTGTCAATGGCCTGGATTGACTACCGGAAAGCTTTTGATTCAACCTCTCATAGACTTATCATCTGTCTGTTGGAAAGCTTGAAGGTACATCCACACATAGTGAGATGCATAGAGAGATTGATGCCTCTTTGGAAAACTAGATTTACCATCTCATCTAGGAATTATCGTCTGACGACGAACAATGTCACCTTCCAGAGGGGCGTCTTTCAAGGGGATAGTATGAGCCCTTTGCTTTTTTGCATCACACTTTTGCCTCTATCTCTTGCACTACGAAATTCTCCTGGATACCTCTGTGGCGACACTAATCAGCGTGAGCATAAGGTCACTCATGTATTCTATATGGATGACCTGAAGATCTATGCCGCTGGTAAAAGCAGACTTCAAACTGCTTTAAATATCGTCAAGAACTACACAGGAGAGATTGGGATGGACTTTGGTTTGGACAAGTGTGCCAAAATTCATTTGAAGAAAGGAAAGATTACTGGCGTTCCCAAGGACCCTGAGCTTGTGGATATAAGTGTTATTAGACATCTTAACACTGGAGAGACCTATACATACCTGGGCGTGCCTCAAAGCCGCATTCAGGACGTAACATCAGTGAAGGAGTCTCTCCGAAGCAGATACAAGCATCTTCTTCGACAGATTTGGTCTTCCAATCTGTCGGCGTTGAACAAGGTATCTGCGACTAACATGCTTGCCGTCCCGGTTCTACTCTACTCGTTTGGGGTGGTTCAATGGACGAAGAACGAGCTTAAGGCCCTTGATGTCACCACGCGTAAGATCATGCATATGCATAAAAGCTTGCATATCAATTCGTCAGTTCCGCGATTATACATTTCACGCCAGCAAGGCGGACGCGGACTTCTGAATCTCCAGTGTCTTCATAACCGAATTGTTTTGAGTACAGCTTACATCGTTGCGAATGGCAGAGATCCTCTCCTAAAGATGGTCAGAAACCACGAGATGATTGGCGAAGGGGCGTTCCTTTACAAAGCCGCGGAGCAAGCTGCCGAGACCCTTGGCCTGAATTTTAACATCAGAAGTGAGGAAAGTGCATTACTCCATCTAGATGCTTCACGTCTAAAAGCCGAAGTAAAGAAAGCAGAGGTTGGAAAATTTCACCAAGAGCTACTCGACAAGCAAATGCACGGAAACTTTCACAGAAATGTAGAAAAACAGTCCTTGTCGAAGGAGCAAACTTTTGCTTTCCTCAAATCATCAGGGCTCAATTCAGGTACAGAGGGCTTTATTTTCGCATGCCAGGACGGTGTAATCTCCACCTTAGCATACCGCGCCCGCATTTTATGTCAAGAAGTTCCCAGTGATAGGTGCAGAGCGTGTCATGCACACGCTGAGTACCTAGAACATATACTATCGGGGTGTCCGACCCACGCAGGAACAACGTATATCTATAGACATAATGCGGCCCTAAGAGTACTTTATTACCACCTTTGTCGCTCTTACGGTGTTGGTCGCGACCCTGCCCTGCCGAACGCTCCAAGGGATATAGAGTCAATTGTCCGAAACGAGAAGTGCCAGATTTTCTGGAACTACGATTTTCGGGCAGCAGTCTCCGTTGCGCACTCGAGGCCTGACATTGTTCTCCAAGACTTCGAGAAACGAACTATATTCGTGATCGAATTCTCGGCTCCATCCGAATACAACATCACTGCAAAGGAGAAAGAAAAAGAGGAGAGATATCAAGACCTTAAAAGAGAGCTGCTTCGACTGTACCCAAAATATTCGGTACGAGTGATTGTTCTTGTGATAGGTGCTCTCGGAGGTGTGAAATTATCGCTGGTTCGTAACCTTAAAGCCATACCCGCGTGCCAAAAATATGCCAAGGCTCTTGCGAGATGGATGCAGAAAGCTGTCATCCTTGGGTCGCTTCGTGTCCTCAAGACACACGAGGGTTTCGCCGGCCTGTCGTTGTGATTTCGTCGTGCCCTGTGACCACCCATCTCACGGATGTGAGACGTGGCCATAGGTGTATTTTACCGCGGTTCTACTGGGGGCCATTGACATTTTTTCAAGATGGCAGTTGCTCTTAGTGGTACCCTGCGGTGGTTGTTTAACTTTGTTTTTAATTATATATATATATATATACAGTATATTTTTCCTTATATAATTGCAATCTTAATCCTAGTTTTATTATTATTATATCCGAAATTGAAAGAGCGCAAATTCCGCAATTTCCCAAAAAAATTGTGTATAATGTTTTCTGGAAATTGTTACTGACAATCACTCACACATTTTTTCAATAAAAAATACAATATTGTTAAATACCTACGAATCTTAATATTTGAAATTGAATGATAACAAATTTTTCCCGACAAAGTTTTAGATTTACTTATTTCATTTGTTTATAAAATGAACAATTGTTGTATTCCAACACATATAATCAAACATAGATCACTTTTCCGATTATCGACGCAATCTCAGATAGTAAAGGAAGAACCAAATTCCAAATTTGTGCAAGAAATTGTTTATGACGTTTACAATTGTTGATGATTCATAAACATTGTGAAAAACAGTCACTCTAACTATAATGTAAAGTATACTCATCCGAAAACAAATTTTTTCCAACAAACGTACATTACAATATGTGGCTGCTTGCTAATGTCATTTGTTTATAATAGTTAATTGCATTCAATATTCAACAATTAAATTTGCATTCTGGGAGTACTCTTGCGTCAATTTAAGATGATTTTCATTACATGCAAACCGTTATTGAAGAATAAAGAATGAAGAATCTCGATTTTCTCATACTTCGAGTAAACATATAATACATAAACAAATGAAGATGCAAGAATCTCTGACTGAGGTTCTCTTAGAAATTTAGCGCTCTTGTATTTAAAAAAAAAACTGATTGCGGATTGGGGCAAAATTGAAGGATGTAGAGAGTGTAGAGTGATACACCTTTGGAACGAAATGCTATCGTGTCCACTTCAACATTTCCATTATTGGGGCAAATATTAACCGATTTTCATGAATCTTTTTTCCACTTTCTTGAAATGATATGAATATACTATTTCTGATAATTAAAATTAAATCACGCAATGCTTTTATAATTTTAGTTTTTTGAACCGGCCTGCATCTCATAACAATGAGGAGGGTGATTCGTTCCGGTAATTCGACGCGCTCGAGTCTCTCCACTCGCGCGACGCCGACGGGGCGTCTGGGTCGAGGCACAGGCATCGAAAATACAAACTCAGCTAGTACTGAGCGTCACTGCATTTTTTCTCTATTCTTCTTTTCTTTTCGTTTATAATTTTAAATCTAAACATTTTTTCAAAAAACCGGCTCTATACCCGAAAAAAGAATATTATTTAGAAGAGGTATGCAAAATATCAGACCAAAATATTCAACCTTGCGGCCGGAAACTTCAAATCCGTTTTATAACGCTGATAAATCCCCTGAAGGACGTTTTTAATACGTGAAATGTCCGGCTTTATTTAGTCCTGTAGACGTCCTCGCAAGGACGTTTATGAAACACGTCAGAAAGAGATTTGTAAAATTGTCTTAAGACATGTTAGAAAATTTTCTCCTAAAAGTAAGGTAAAACACCCAGTTATCGCCAAGACTCCCGTGATCGCCAACTGCCAGGTTTAAATAATAAATATATGAAATAAAGCATTTATAATATATTAGAGCAAATTTTGTAAACCTATTTTAACATTGAGAAACCTAGTAACGTATATTTTAAACTTTTATCTTCAAATGTATCAGAGAAAAAACATTATTCGGGAGACTTCTGACTAAAAAAGAAGAACCTCGAAATTCTTACAGCATGGCAGATGAATGTAGGACTCAACTCTTCGTAAATATATAAAGAAATGAATATCTGTTTTTTTTATTATGACGTTGTCACGCTTACTTAGTATTGACAACTTTGATATCGACGCAATGATCGCCAATTACAGTAACCAATCAGAGAATTGCATTTATTATTGTTGAGATACCCAGGATTTGAAAACAGTTTATAACCACACTCACAACATAGGTTAAATAAGAAAACACGTAAAAAAAGATTTGAAAAGAGGTCCGAAAATATAATTTTCTAATAAATACATACAATTTCCTTCTATTTTTAATTGGAAAAATAAATCAAATATTTATAACGTTTCAACTGACTTATATTAACCGGCGAAGACTGGGCTTGCGATGACTCGATTAACTCAAATACAGACTGATGATTACTATGTTTTTTTCACATTGTTATTTATAATATTTCATTCTTAAAAAGGAAGCAAATATTTGTCTAAGATAGCATTCAGATATTGATATTGAAATATAAAAGCTTCTAAAACTATCATTTGTTTTTCATCCTAATGATTTTTTCCATTTTGTAAAGTTTCCAAAGGTAGCCAAATCCCTAGTGGGCACACAACTCCCAAAATTGTCCTATATTCGTCTTTTGGCGGATGACTTGCAGACGTACTGAGGGCCTTTCAAAGAGATGAAAAGATCCAAAGGATGTCTTGAAGACGTCAAAGTCACATGACGTAGAAGTACATCCTCAGGACGTCTTCAGGATGTCTCGGTGACTGCTGGTTCGCTTGAGTTGGCGAACACTGGGCGACACAAAGCGAATTTGAAAAATTTTACCCCCCCCCCCCCCCCCCCCCCGGGAGAGGGGGGGGGGGTGCAGAATCGAAAAATGTTTTGAATAAATCTTACGTATATCATAAAGAAGAATCTGAATCTGTGATAAAAAATTGGGGTTCCCAGTTGAAATTACAAAGTTACCCCACTCCTGCCTTCTGGGGGGCGGGGTAAATTTTTTCAAAGTCGCTTGTCCCCTCGAAAATAAAAAGTTTTTATTACGGATATTTTTTTCATAGGATGCGTATTTTTTCAGATATTTTGAAGTATCAAGTTAAAAAAAAACACCCAG
The DNA here is from genome assembly GCA_932178445.1 of Andricus quercusramuli. Lineage (NCBI taxonomy): Eukaryota > Metazoa > Arthropoda > Insecta > Hymenoptera > Cynipidae > Andricus > Andricus quercusramuli. The sequence goes on along the minus strand of CAKNXH010059578.1, from coordinate 98,705 downwards.
TATATTAATTGTTAGTCTTTTGTCGGCAATCTTTGACAGGATCTGCTTCTTACAAATTTATTTTATACATTACAACGGAAGAATGGTTGTATCATAAATGAAATTTGGTTAGATAAAGCACCTACAAATTACGACAATGATGAACCTACCCTAGGACTTTGAAAATTCAAAGTCAAATATTTATTTTATAGGTATGAAATTAAGAAATAGCAATTCACAGTTGTTTCTTATTTTTACAATTCTCTTTGCTTAGGACCAGCTAAGCAGATATAAGATATTATATATGATATGTTCGAAACAAATGTCGGCAAGGTAGGAATGTGACTCAGTTTCACCGCAATGTGGCGTGTCAACTCGTCAATTTTGTGATTGTAGGCTGTTGCATATTGCTTGTTTTACTATGCCAAGTATGCACTATATAAATACTCGCTTATATGTTATATTATGAAACATCTCTCATCGTTTAACGGTAAGTGAATTTTTTTATAATAATTTTACTAATTATTTTAAACTTAAAAAATAACGACATTCAGTTTACAGGAAAATTGTGCTAAACGCATAATAATTGTAAAATGCATTGAAATAATAAAAATTACTCACGTTAAAAATCTATTTTGTGATTAGAGAAATAATTTTAATAATTTTAGAATAATTATTTATGAGAAGGAATTGATTTTCTATTTAAAAATTTCAAAAAAGCGCGCGAGGCATGCGCAGTCCGTAAAGAGCCGAGATTCCATTTTCCACATTTTCCTCTTCCGCCTTCCGCGTTCTTGGCTCATGAGCACATGGCCACAATAGAATAGAAAAAAGTAAGTATTTAAATCTACTTTTATCATTACTTAAAAAAAATCAATCGGTAAAATTTCACTGTAAAAAAGATGTTTGAAAATTACCGCATTAATCAGTGGACATAAAAATACCAGTGATTAACGTGGTAATTTCACTGCAATAGTTGAACATTAATGTGATACTTTAAAATCACATGCAGACAGGAAAATTCTCGTAACGTCACTTTCAGACATTGTAATTTTACGTTCCTCTTGCAAAATTCAACTGTCAGTGTAAAACGGAGAAGGCATGTTTCATTGCGCATGCGCTAGGTGAACCTGCATGTACGGGAAAGTAACCTCTACGGCAAATGTCATTTACTACATGTTTTTCTTTTGCAAAACGCTATGCTTCATATGACGCACAAAACAATCAATGAAATCTAAGGAGAAATCTCGAGACAAAGAGATACGTAACCTCAAAATTGATATCATATTATAACTGTTTAATTGAAGAAGACCATGTATAAACAGTATAGTTTCAGTTTTTATCTAAAGGACGTTTTTTTCTCTATTTCTACACAAATACGACACTCAAGCAGGAACTTTTTCTACTCACCTTATATACCAAATATCAGTATTAGCCTACGTGCGTAGTTATAGAAAACTCAAAGAATATATTAAATTATTTTATACATAAAAAAACACGCACGGTAACGCGTTGTTGTCGAGTGACACCGGCCGCGCCAATTTGTTTTTCTCCGCAGCATTAACAGCTCGCCAACGAGCGGTTAACAGTGGAATTACACAATTCTGGTAAAATTTCCATCGTTCTGCTTTTTTACACTTTCCATGTGAATTGGATTACAGTACATTTTGTGATTTTAAAGAAACCTGGTAAAAGTGCATGATAATATCTGTTATAATATGGTTGAAATTTACCACGTTAATCACTGGTATTTTTATGTCCACTGATTAATGTGGTAATATTACACTTTTACGGTAAAATTGATACAAATATTGTGAAATTGCACTGTTAATCACTGCAAGTTCACAATAAACTTGTAGAATTACCGCATGAATCATAGTAAAACGTTTACAAACCGATTTGCAATTTTCAACCACTTTTTTTACAGTGTTGTTATAAATTTGTTTAAAAAAATATATATATATATATTACGATATTATATAAATTTATCATTATTCTCACGATATAGGTCATGTTTTATCCCCATTGACAAAAATCCTCGTGATGTTATTTTCTGATGAAGAAAGCGCGAGAAAATCCGTGAGAATATTAAAATTTCGCTAGGAAATCCACGAGGATTAATAAAACCGACTCGCGGATTTCCTCGTGGAATCTAGAAATTCTGGCCTCACCAGAGAATAACACACGAAGGTTTTCTCAATAGGGTTAGGATTCATACGAAAATGTGCTCAATTTGATTGAAAATGTGTGTATTACTTTAATTTTTATTTAAATACAAATAATAATAGTTATAAAAAGTTTTAATAAAGATGAATAAAAGATAGAAAACATCGAACTATTTAGAATTGCTTACTTTTGAAAAGATTACATTTTTTAAAGGAAAAATACGATTTTTTAGTCGAATTGAAAAAAGAACAATGGACCCAGCTAACACAGTTACTAGTCCGAATAGTCACATAATTGTCACAAGATTCAGAAAACCAGTCACTGGTGACTTCCCTGCTGGTCACCCAGTGACAATATGTTTCCCATTCAAAGTAGTAACAAATTACAAGCGAAGCAGGTAACATTATCCCGCCATTGTAATCACATGCTTGTAACAAAGTGATGCTTGGAAACGCAACGTGCAATGACAGCTTAACCTCAAAATATACATCTCGTTTCGGAATTATAATTATGAATACTTTTGCAAAAATGTTGGAAAGGCACATAATGACACAATTAAAGAATGTTGAAAGCAATACATTTTTGAAGGATGTTTGGTAATTATTTAAACAATCTTGATTTGCTTAAACAATTTTTTCCCCCTGTAAAGCGTGAAAAATTATTACTTTCTGGAATTAATGACACAATTAAAGCAATTTAAGAGTCATATTTCTTTTCTACAGAATCTTTAGCAATTTTTAAAATAATTCTTATTTTTTTAAGCAATTTTTGTTTGTTTAAAAATGTTTGTTGATGCTTATTACCCGAAATTCATTTGAAAAATTATTCAGTTTAACGAATATATGATCTGAAAAAATAACTACTCATAACAGACTGCAGAAATGGTTTATATCAATGATTATTAATTGTTTAAATAATTTCAAAGTATCTTAAGCAAAGAAATATTATTCTTAAAATTCGTTAATTGTGTCATTAATTGCTGAAAAGAATAGATGTTCTCGATTTGCAGAGAAAAAATTTTTTTAACAAATAAAAATTATTAAAAAAATTACTAAATATTCTGTAGAAAAAAATATTACTCTTAAATTGCTTTAATTGTGTCATTAATTCCAGAAAGTAATAATTTTTCACGCTTTACACGGGGAAAAAATTGTTTAGACAAGTCAAAATTGTTTAAATAATTACCAAACATCCTTCAAAAATGTATTGCTTTCAACATTCTTTAATCGTGTCATTATTTTCAGCAAATAATAACTATTTACAGTTTTAGGGAGAAAAAATTGTTTAAGCAAATGAAAATTGTTTAAATAATTACCAAATAAGTTAAACAAGAACTACTACTCTTGACATTCATCAACTTTGTATGATTTATTCTGAAAGATAATAACTTTTCACGATTTAAAGAGGGAAAAAAATTGTTTGAACAAATATTAATTATTTAAACAATTTAAAATTATTTAAAATATAATTTAAAACTCGTCACTTATCGATTAAAAATAATTCATGTTGAAATTTTTTTTTAAAATACCGTCTTTAGCCTGAATTTGATAGAAAACTGCTATTTTGCATTTTTTGGGGCATTTTCCGGGCACAATTAAAGGGGTTCAGGTGTGTCAAAATTGAAAGCTATTGGGTGGAAATTATTCCTTAAATACTCCTCAAGAGGTGACAATACTTTAATTGACAAAAAATGTATAACAAGTACTTCTTTTTTCCATTTTTTCTTAATCGAGCTTTTCCCATTTAAAACACCATGTTAATTACTTAGTTTTCGACAAATATTTAAGAACGTACGCCATGCCATGGCGTGCCCAACACCCGTGAGTCTGAGCTCTACGTTTTTAATTATTTCTCGAAAAGTAAGGGAGATCCCATTTTTATATTCAAGGGACTTTTAGAGCACATTGTAAGCTATCTATAAAAAAAATTTTTTAATTAAAAATAAATTTTTTTCTAATTTAGTTTCAAATTGTGTTTTTAAAAAATACAACAAGTTTTTGAATCTTTTCGAAAAATATTTCTTTAAAACTGCGTCTGATTGTAAAAACTTAAAAAGCTTCATCGTAATAATATTAAAATCATCAACGCTTAATAGAAATTACTAATAATAAATAACATTCTTTAGATGGTTTGACGTGAAATTTCTTAAAATTTAATTTTATGAAATAAAAATTAAGTTTTTTTGTAATATTTTGTTGTTTTCTTCACTATTTATAGATTTATAAAAAAATTCTCCCCTTAAATCGATCCTTCAAAATTAATTAGACATACAATGCTTGTAGTAATTTTTATGTGTAATTTTGATAATTTCATCGTTAATTATAGTTTAAGAAACGTATGCGCTACAAGCAAAAATATAAACAAAATTTTCCAAAATCAAGGTAAAAGCTATTTACGTTTGCACTTTTAAATTGTGCGGGAACTCAAAGAGCCAATGAATGCCTATTACTTGCGCATGCGCACGAAGTTTTTCGTCCAGTAAGATCGCTGCCGGCTGTTACCACCACGTTACTAGTCTGACAGGGAACGGTTGCAAACCAGCCTCCCTAGTAAACTACGGCGATTATGCCGTTACCTGCTAGGAGACTGACATACAAGTAACAATTCCTCTGATAACATGTGATCATTCAGGAACCTTGCAGGATTGTAACAGGTTAGCTGGGGAGCCTCTTGTAATTTTAATATCAATTTAATTTAGGACTATATACTGAAATAGTAGAGCGGGGGGTGGCCACATGTCAGAGAAGACAGGGAAATCCCAGGCGAAAAAAAGTTAGATAATTATTTCTTGGTTTCAACCCAGGAAAAAAGAACCCATTGAAAAGGCGACTCCGTGAATTGCGTATGTGTCGTTTGCAGATGGAGATTTTTAAAACTGAATTGGTTTGTGACTACGTGAATCGGTCAGTTTCTCGAACGGTTTTGAATCTGCAATGTACTAGAATGTCCATTTCAAACAAAGTCATATTGAATCGGTTCCCAGCTAACCTGTTACTAGCGTGAAAAGTTCCTAAGTGATCACATGTTATGAGAGGAATTGTTACTTGTATGTCAGCTTCCTAGCTGGTAACGGGATAATCACCGTAGTTTACTAGGGAGGCTTGTTTGCATCCGTTACCTGCCAAACTAGTAACATGGTGGTAACAGCCGGCAACTATCTTAAACTTCGTGCGCATGTGCAAGGAATAATCATTCATTGGCTCCGTGATTTCCCGCATGATTTTAAAGTGCAAACTTAAATAGCTTTGACGTTAATTTTGCAACAACAAAACATGTTCATTTTTGCATGTAGTACATACGTTTTTAAAATTATAATCAGCGGTTAGATTATCTAAATTACACAGAAAAATTCATTAATTTGAAAATTAGTACAGAATATCTTCGTAATTAACCGTAATTGTTATTTTATGAAATAAACTTGTTACGAAAAATACGTAACAGGTGCTGGTCAATTTTATAAGATATTTTAAAATTATAATTATTATTATTAATATTTTCAAAATAAAAAAGAGTAATGGAAAAATTATTAAATTTATAATTTGTAATTATTCCCTTAATCTTTGGCTTGTGCTTATTTGTTGTAGAAATTTAATAGGTTTACAGTCATTGTAATCTCTTATCGATGGGTTCTACGAATATTAGGCTATTGTTCCGTTACCGTTAAGAAAGCGACTATCGTTCCATTACGGATAAGAATTAGTCTATCGTTCCCCTACGGATAAGAATTAGTCTAACGTCATTTCTTAAGAAATTCAGTGAACATGTAGAAGTGGTAAAAGGAAAAAAAATCTTTAAAAATGTCTTGTTTTGAAAATTATAGGAGCCTTAATTACGTTACAAACTGTAATACAAAATACTGGAGTTTTGAATTTGTAGGAAATGTTCCGACGAATAATAGGCTATCTTCTATACAATAGCATCTCAAATGTAAATTTCTCAAATAACACAGCCAAACAAAAAAACTCTTTTCGGGCCTGGAGGCCACACCATGTTTATTATATGTTTTTGGGGTCACTGAATCTGAATCCGAGGTCCTAAGAACCCCAGCACGTCAGGGTTCTGACATAACCTCAAAAAAACGCATAGAAAATATATTTTTGGGTTTGGAGGTCAGGCGATATTTACTATATGTTTTTGGGGTTGCTGAATCCGAACACGAGGTCCAAAAAACCCCAGCACGCCAGGGTTCTGACCCAACCTCAAAAAACCTCATAAAACATCTTTTTTCGGGTCTGGAGGTCAGACCATGTTTACTATATGTTTTTGGGGTCGCTGAATTTGAATCCGTAGTCTCAAAAACTTCAGCACGTCCAGGTTTTGATTTTCAAAGAAACTCCTGAAATTTATTCATCCGCCTTCACGGCAGGCGCACGCAAGCGTTCTACGATGCAGAGAGTCGGATCCTCAGGATTTGGAATCAGCGACCATAAAAACATATAATAAACTTAGTCTGACCTTCAGACGAGAAAAAAGATTTTTATAGGGGTTTTTGAGGTTGAATCAGAACCCTGACGTGCTGGGGTTTTTTCGGACCTTGGATTCGGATTCGGCGACCCCAAAAGCATATAGAAAACATGGTCTGATCTCCAGACCCAAACAAAGATTTTTGAGGCTTTTTGAGGTTATGTCAGAACTCTGACGTACTAGGGTTTTCTGGACATCAGATTCAGTTTCAGCGACCCCAAAAACATATAGAAAACATGGTCTGATCTCCAAACCCAAAAAAATATTTTTTATCAGGTTTTTTGAGGTTATGTCAGAACTCTGACGTACTGGGGGTTTCTGGACATCAGATTCAGATTCAGCGACCCCCAAAAAATATAGAAAACATAGTTTGATCTCCAGACCCAAAAAAAGATTTTTTAGAAGGTTTTTGGAGGTTATGTCAGAAACCTGACGTAGTGGAGTTTTTTGGACCTCATATTCAGATTCAGCGGCCCCAAAAACATGTAGTAAACATAGTCTGACCTCCAGACCCGAAAAAAGATTTTTTATGAGGTTTTTTGAGGTTATGTCAGAACCTTAACGTTCTGGGGTTTTTTCAACATCGGATTCGGATTCAGCGACTTCAAAAGCATATAATTAACTTAGTCTGACCTTCAGACAAGAAAAAAGATTTTTATAGGGTTTTTTTGAGGTTATATAAGAACCCTGACGTGCTGGGGTTTTTTGGGCCTCGGATTCTGATTCAGCGACCCCAAAAACATATAGTAAGCATAGTTAGACCTCCAGACCCGAAAAAAGATTTTTTATGAGGTTTTTTGAGGTTATGTCAGAACCCTGGCGTGCTGACGATAATTGCAAATAAATATTTTTAGTTCATTCACTTTACCACAATTTATTGTGAAAATATTGTGTTATTTTCTAATTGATACATATACCATATACCTAAAAGTTCCTAAAATCCATTTTCCATAATGACATAACTTATAGGTTATGTTTGGAATTTTATCTAGACAAATTTGACAAAAGACAGAAAACTGTAATCAACAAGATAATGAATTAATATTTCTATTGGTGAGCATCTTCAAAACAATATCTTTAATTTTTAATTAATTTATTCCTGAAAATATTACAAAAATGACGAACAAGACAGACTGACGAACAGAAAACTACACATTTTTTGTCATTGCTACGACCGAGGAGAGATTTATTTTCAATAATTAATTGAAATCATGGTATAAATCTTATTACTTTCAAAAATTGTTTACTTATTTTCAGTTCTTGATTTGATTTACGAATACAAAATTTCATTTTCTTCTCCTGAAAACTTAGCTAAATGAATTTAGACTAGTTCTTATCCGTAGTGAAAAGATAGACTAATTCTTATTCGTAATGGAACGATAGTCGCTTTCTTAACGGTAACGGAACAATAGCCTAATATTCGTAGAACCCATCGTTATCAATGAAAAATCACTAATGTGGCAAGTACTGATGATAATATGCCTATGAAATTACAGCATTTGGGCAATTTTCAAGCAAGTTAAAACAATCGTTCGATTTAACTCGACTATTAAATGTGACTTTCAAATATGAGATAAAATTATTTTATCATAAATCTTTTTTTAATAGGCTTTTGTATTAAAAAATCTGATGATGAAAAAAGGTACTTTTCTGATATGAGTAAAAGTAATTGCTATATCTGCTGTCCAAAAGTATAACCTAGTAAGTGCTATTTATCGCAAAGGCTATTTTCCAGCATTTATGCACGAGAAAATGACCTCTATCGTTAATGTTACTTACTAGGTTATACTTTTGGACAGCAGATATATGGATATATTCAATAACAGGGGTTTCGAATCTCAAGACGATATTTTTATTATTCATTTATAATTTTCTGAAAAAGCAAAAGGCTGATCAGTGTAATTTCTAGAGCTCAAAATTTTGAGTCTGACGAATTTAAAATTGGAAGATTCAAAATTAAAATATTCTAGAAAAATAAAAGTTGTAGATAAAATATTCCTCAAATGTTGGAATTAGGCAAGTTTTTACATTAAACAGTATCACATTTTTACATAAAGCTGGTTTCAAATTGTAAATGATTGAAATTAAATACCAACATTTTAAATCAGTCAGAATGAAATAAAATCCAATTTATTGTTTGAAAACTAATTAGAAAATTAAAAATGTTATTGTAGTCTTTGATATTACATTTTTTTTTAAAGTAGTGTAATCAAATTGGTTGTAATAAGTGTAATTTCTGAAAGCACAAAATTTTGAATCTGTATAATTTAAAATTAAAAGATTGAATACTAAAACTCCTTCAAAATGGTACAAAAACTAAACGTTGCTAATACATACATCTTGAAAATTTGAAAACTGATAAGTTTCTAAGTTGAACAATATAAACTTTTTTAATTAAACTAGTTTCAAGATGTATTTTTTTTTAATTGAACACGTTCATTTTACATCAGTGGAAATTAAATCAAATCAATTTTTTTCTTCAAGAAACATAATAGTTCAAAATGTTTTTATAGTCTATAATATTTTACAATTTTTCAATTATTTTAATAAAATTTAGTGTAATAAGTGTAATTTATAACAGCGCCAAATTTTAAATCTAAATCATTTTAAATAAAAAGATTTATAATTTAAAGTCGAGAGATATAATATTATAATATTATGGACTAAAAGTAACTTGAAAAATAAAATTGATTTTTAAACGTTCCTAAACATTATTAATAAAAGAGAAACATTTTATTGCAAATGACCTACTAAAATTGGGAAATAATTCTCTTTTTAACATTTTGCTGCCTCACTGGTAGCGACAAACAAAAAATTACTGCTACTGACAATAATATTTGTGGAAATTTTTTTAATGATTTCGGTTTTCTCTTGAAAAGTTAACTTTAAGTTTTGACTTTTGAACATTTAAAATTATGTCGGAAAGGAACCTGAAAAATGATAAGACAATTTTCTTAATTTTGCAGAATTTTAAAAAATTTTAGGAAAAACAAATTCTTTTAACAGATATTCAGAAGTTTTGAAAATATTAGATAAAAATTTACATCTTGAGAATTTTGAAAACTTTTAAAAGAGTAAAAGTTTCTTAAGATTGTTAGCAAAACTTCAGATGATTTTCGTTTTGAAAAATTAATTTTCAGAGAATTATAATAAAAGATTTTTGAACATTTTGAAAAATTTCAAAAATTGTCAAAAAAGCATCTGGAATATATTGAGGCAATTTTTTTAATTTTGCAAAACTTAAAAAAATAATCGAATCATTTTAAAAAAATATTTAGGTGTACAAGTTTTAGGAAGACTTAAAACTAATTTTAAGTTTGGAAATTTTCCTAAAAATGTTAAACAAAATGATTTTAGATTCAGGAAGATTTAGAAAAATAGAAGCTTTTCAAGAATTGTGGAGAGACTATGTGTTCAAGACTATAGAAAAAACCTTCTTAAGATTCCTGGAAAAATTTGAAATAATGTTTTAAATTCTAAAATTTATTTTTAAAGAAAATTTCAATAAATTTCAAAAGGTTTCTAAAAATATCGAAAAAAATATAGCAGATTTTAGGGCAATTTTATTGATTTTGAAAGATTCTTTCAAATTTCATGAAAAATTTTAGTCAGTTTCGAATATAATTAGGAATTTTAGAAGTTTTCAAGAGATTAAAAATATTCTAAACTTGAAACGTATCTGAAAATTTATCAGATAATTTTAAGTTTCTTCTAAACTTTGAAAAGTCCCAAATTACCTTTACACGGACCCCTTTTTTTCCTAAATTTTGTAAAATCCTGTAATAAAATAGAATTTCATCAAAATTTTCTAGTTTTTTTTCAATAAAATTGAAAAACTCTTGAATTATAAACATTTAACATTGAAATTAAAATTGTTCATTTAAACGCTGAATTATTTGAAAGTATAAAATGAAAGCTATTTACACTTTTCAATTACCAAAATTTTAATTAAATGCACTTATACTGCAAAAAACATTTGTTTAACTTTTATAAATTGTACAGTTCAATGATTCAGATTCATTTAAAAAAATATAAATCCATCTTATCGTTTTCAAAGCTGTAAATTGAAGAATAAATCAATGAATTTATAAATGATCTAAATTATATCATTTGAAGCAATTTTAAGCTAGAAACATTAAAGAGTTGATAGATTAACATTCTTTTTAACTAAACACTTTTCAAATTCAAGTTTGAATTAGAAAGTACATCATATTTTCAGTGGTTTCAAATAAATATTAATGACTGACTGAATTTCTGTTCAATTCTTATTCGTACATAAAAATTTGTTTTTGCTTCGAAATATTTTTAAATATTCCCTGTAAATTATTTTTTTCAAATAAAAAGTAATTTTTCGAGGAATATCAAGAAAAACATTTTGTTAATCTATGATTGAACGCAGTAATAATTACAATTTTCTGTATAGAAAGAATTAATTAGAATACAAATATTTCACTTAATTATTTGAAATTTAATATTTAATTTTTATTTAAACATATACACTTTGGTTCTAACCTCTAACGTAATTTCTTTTTCGTAAGGGTTCAGCTGCTAAATCTTGGTATTTTCTTCATAAAATATATGTTCACATATTATTTCACTTTCCTGGAAATCATTTATCATTTAATAATGTCCCTTTCCAACATTTTCGCAAGAGTATAATTAATTATAATTCCGAAACGCTGTATATTTTGAGGTTAAGCTGTCATTGATCGTTGCGTTTCCAAACATCACTTTGTTACAAGCATGTGATTACTCTGGCGGGATAATGTTACCTGCTCCGCTTGTAACATGTTATTGTTTTGAATGGGAAATATCTTGTCACTGGGTGACCATCGGGGAAGTCACTAGTGACTGGTTTTCTGAACCTTGTTACAATTATGTGACTACTCAGATTAGTAACTGTGTTAGCTGGGTTTACCTCTTTTTGAATGAGACCGATTTTTCACAGGTTAGGCTGCCATATTTCATATGTTTTTTAAATTTGATAAATTATTGATAGATGAAGGAAAATCATAAGCAAGGCTTCTTCCTTCCAGTGATGGATACGCTATTCAAACGACTTCGAAACCCATTCAAAGCAAGTGAATGGATTTTTGTTTTCTGGTAGGTTCGACATTTTTGATGAAAATTTGACTTTTTGGGTTGATATTTCAAGCATTTTGTTTAAAAAATGCACATTTTTTGGTTAAAACTCTTAATTTTGTTGTTCAGATTTGAATCATTTTGTTGAAAATTTGACAATTTTCTTGAGGGCTCATTTTCGTTGGTTAAAAATTCGTCTTCTTTGTTTCAAGTTCCACTTTTTTGTTGAAAATTCGTCTTCATGGGTTAACAATTCATGTCTTTTATTGAAAACTCTTTTTTTTTCTAGCAGAAAATTAATTTTATTGTTTGGAAGTTGAACTCATTTGTTATAAATTCATTTTTTTTAAGCCAATTCATTTGAGTAAGAAATCTTAGTTTATTGTTAAAACTTTAATTATTTTGTTGAAATTTTGACAATTTTGTTGAAAAGTCGTCCTCTTTGGATCAAAGATTGTCTTCTTGGCATTAAGTTCGACTGGAAAATCAGATTGGATGTCAACTTTTTTTATTGGAAATTAAAATTTTTGTGTACAAAATTCAACTGCCTTGTAAAAAATTCGTTTTTTTTTCATTTGAAACATTAACAAATTTGGCTCAAATTGTTTTCTTATTTGACTGGAAAACTTGTCTTGGTTTAAAATTCAACTCTTTCTTTATATGCTGTCTTTTTGGTTGAATTAATTTTTTTTTATTAAAAATTAAAATCTTTTTTGATAAAAAATTGTGCCTTGTGGGAAGTTCGTCTTTTCAGTTTCAAACTTTTGAACAATTTGGCATGATTTGTTCTTCTTCCTTGACTGATAAACTTCTCTTCCTTTAAAATTTAACTTTTATGTTATATTTTGTCTTTTTGTTGAAATAAATTATTTCTTATTTAAAATTAAAGTCTTTTTTGGTCGAAAATTCAACTAATTGGTTGAAAGTTGAAAGACTTTGTTGAAAGTATGAAAATTTTTTTTATTAAATACATTTTATTTAATCTAGACTATTTTTTATACTTCTTTTTTACTAAGAAAAAAATCTTTGACTGATCTAAAAATACTACTTTTCTAATGAACTTTTCTTCAGAAAAATTGAATCTTGTAGCCATCTTGTAGAAATAGAAGTAAGTTTTTTTTGCAACACCCACCTCTAAAGTTGACGTTTGCATGCTTCTAAAATTCTAAATGGTGCCTAAACGACCTTATAGTCCAAGATCCCACTGCATTTTTTGTGAAGTGATACGCCAGCAGGATAAAAGTTACTGGAGATGAAACCTTAGACCTAGACGATCAAGGAATGGCCCACCTGCCAGCGCCCAGTCGGTCAAAGGTGTGATAAAAATGGATTTTTAGCGACAGATTTTTCCAATATTCATCACTCATGAGCCAGCACACTAAAATCTACATCCTATTGTAGAGGACAATTAGTACTTTCAGAAAATGTCAACCTGCCACCCCCCACTCGGTCAAGAACCCCCGTCAGGTGGTCCTAAAGGGTGTGATTAAAGTTAACTCAGTGTATATGTCGACCAGCACGATAAAAAAAACGTAAATGAAAGCTCTGAGCCCTCTGTAGAGGAAAAACTTGTCCTTCCAGGGCTCAAGAGTACTGAAATAGGTGACACGGGCATTTTTTCGCGAAATTTATTTACTTCGGCTGTGATACCCTTCACCTGTAATTACGAAATTTTCGAAACGAAGCATTCAAAAAGTTTGCAAAAATCTGAAAGCTTAAGAGCATGTTAAGACATGTGGTGTAATAATAATTAATAAAAAGTATCTTAAATTTTAATAATTTCAAAGGAATGTTCCTACCAGTTCTATTGATGTAAGTGTTAGTGTGATGTCACAGCACGATACATAAATCAGGATCTCAATCGTTGACCTCTTCAAAAACTGTAAGAGGATCCATTCCGGTCCCTTCGTAAGAATAACATGCGAAAGTGAGCGAACAGTAGCAGTCACTTAAAAAATAAATGGGACTCGAAGCATTTTCTTAAATTTTATTTCGACACAAAACTTGACATATTTTTCTTCGGCATGGGCTATTTTTTTTAATTAGAATTAAAATAATTATTTCAATTAATTTAAAATCCTTTCAATTTATTATTTTAATAAATTAACAATTGTGTCTCACAAATTTTTTTAGAAAAAGTTCCTCGAAAATTTTTTTCAAATTTTTTGTTTCAAAATTTTTTTCAAAATTTTTTGATTCAAAATTTTTTTTTCAAAATTTTTGTTTTCAAATTTTTTTTTTAAATTGATAAAATTTTTTTTTTCAGTTTTTGTTTTCCAAAATGTTTTCAACATTTTTTTTTAAAAGAAACCAATTTTTGAAACAAAATTTTTTTCCAACAATTTTATTAGAAAATTTTTTCCTTCAAAAATTGTTTTTCCGAAACAATTTTTTTTCCAAAATTTGAACACATTTTGTTTTCAGGTCATGCTAAGACTTCAATTATTAACGTCTCAATTGTCTACAAAACCCTTCCTTCTAGGCACTCAGAACCTACAAAGTTTACATTTTTGTCTTCGGCATTACCTATTTTTCAAAAATTAAAAGTAATTATTTCAATTAATTTGGAATCCCTTCAATTATTTATTTTGATCCATTACAAATTATGTCCAAGAATTTCTTTTCTAAAATGTTTCTGAAAAAATTTATTTTTGAAAAATTTGTTGTCAAATAATTGTTTTCAAAATTTTTTTTCACAACTTTTTTTCAAAGACTTCTTTGAAATGTTTTTTTCTAAAAATTTGTTGTTGTACAGAAACAAATTTAGGAAAAACAATTGTTTCGGAAAAACAATTTCACACAAATGAATGTTATTGAAACAAATTTTGTTCGGAAAAATTATGTAAAAAAATTGTTCATAGAAACAATTTTTGAAAGAAAAAATTTTCTAATAAAATTGTTGGAAAAAAATTTTGTAGAAAAAATTTGTTTCTTAAAAAAAAAAATTTTGGAAACATTTTCAGAAACAAAAATTGAAAAAATTTTTTTTTCAATTTTAAAAAAAAAATTTGAAAAAAATTTTCGAGAAACTTTTTCTAAAAAAAAATTTGGGACACAATTGTTAATTTATTAAAGTAATAAATTGAAAGGATTTTAAATTATTGAAATAATTATTTTAATTTTAATTAAAAAGAAATAGCCCATGCCGAAGAAAAATATGTAACATTTTTGTTTCGAAATGAAATTTAAGAAAATGCTTCGAGTCGAGGGGCCGTCCACTCTAGAATCGATTCTACGTGAACATACTTAACGATTCCTGTGATTCCACACATGGAGCATAATACGGTTTGATTCTGAGCGTAAGAAAAGAAAAGAATCGATTCCAAACTCAGAAGATCGCACAGGGATCATTCTGACAGTTGCGCGCATTGAGTTGCATCAGTACGACTGATTTCTGTTGATTCCGCCTGAGTCCAGCTGATTCTTCGTTGATTCTTCATCGATTCCTTCGTTTCTCGACCAGACTAGGGGAGCGTTTACATATTACGTAGCATGAAAAGTGGGAGGTCGGGGTTCGTGTTTCGTCACGATCTGTTATGTGTGTGTGTGGGGAGGGGGGTATTTTTAACCCGATTACACGACATGTTTAATTGCATGTATTTCTCAGCGTAGCCTGCTCGACTGAGAAACCGGGGAAACCCAGAAATGACCGGGAATTTTTTGGAGACTAGGAAAAAAGGGGAAAAGACAGTGAATTTATTTTGTGACTGGGAATTTTACAAATTTTCAAAAGAAAAATCTAACCATTCAATTGAAATATCACGAACTTCATGTCACATGATATATCATGAAATTTAAAGTAAGTTTGATTTAAACTTTTTTTTTAAACGTTAAGTTTAATTGTTGACTTTTACAATTATGAAACCATTTTATGATATATATTATGGAGCATTTTTAAAATGCAGTTTTGAAGATTTCTGTAAATAAAAACTAATTAACAATTTCAGAAATGGAACTGTAGTACAAGAATTCGAGATTGAATTGCATTCTTAATATTTTTTAACATTGAATAATTTACAGGTATTAACGTTATAAATTTGAACTATTTCCATTTAACCTAGTAGGTAAACAAATATAAACGCCCGATTGAAAATTTAGCAACTACTTCTAACACTTTTATTAAATTAAAAACAACATTCAAATATTGTTTCAGTCTGAAATATTCCATTTTTAACCCATTCGAACTGAAATTTTTTTAATAAAGATAATAACAATTTTTCAGTGGCTTAATACTTTTTGACTGTTCATTTAAAATAAACAATTATAAAAATAGAATACTTAGAACTAAACAATTTGAAACTGAATTGTTTGAAACAGAAACACTTGAATCTTTAAAATTGCACAGAGCTAAACTTAAACTTTGAACGTCACAATGTTAATTTGAATTCTTCTATTTAAAAAACATTCTATTTCAAAGTAAAATTGTGTAATTTTAATGTAAAAAGTAGTTAATCAATTATTTGAAACAGAATCTAGATTTTTCAAGATTTTCAAAATAAAATTTAGAAGCTTCTTAAGGAGTTTGAAAGATTTTCAGGTAATAAAAAAATTGTCCTAAATTCCTGGGAAAATTCAAAATTATTTTTTATTTTGAAAAATTAATTTTAAAAGAAAATGTTTGGAAAGGCTTTAAAACAAAAAAAAATTTTAATGAACCCATGACAATTAAATAATTATTAATTCAGAAAAAAATCGAATAAGTTCAAGAGATAATTAGAAGTTTCAAAAAGATT
Organism: Andricus quercusramuli; assembly: GCA_932178445.1. Taxonomy (NCBI): domain Eukaryota; kingdom Metazoa; phylum Arthropoda; class Insecta; order Hymenoptera; family Cynipidae; genus Andricus; species Andricus quercusramuli. The sequence goes on along the minus strand of CAKNXH010059578.1, from coordinate 82,281 downwards.
AAAAAGTTATTGAAAATATGAAAAAAAAAACATCACGTGCGACCTAAACTACGACCCGAAACAGATTTATGTGTAAACATCTTCGGTAAACGTTACCTAACATTGAAATCTTACACATAGCAATTAATAACTCACGCGCTTGTAGGAGTATAAAAATAAAAAAAATTATCGACTCTTAACAATAGAATAATAATATAATTGATTTTATAAGACGATTATGAATCTGTTAATAATTAAATAATTCATAGATTTTTACGTTAAAAATTAAACTATTTTAATTCGAAAGCCTTAGTAATTAATGAAATGTTTGCATCCGATTGAAACTTCAAAACCTTTTCCAATTTTCAAAAACATTTTGATTAATATATTCATAAATAAGTGCTTTTATTCAATTTCAAATAAAATTAAATTATTTCAAATAAATCTCGAATCGTTCGAATTTCAGGGTGCTGAATGTAAACTTTAAAATTTGTATAGTTTCATTTTTTTAATTTTCAATTTGTAAATGCATTTTTCAATTGAGATTTTTAAAGAAACAACTTATAATCACTAAATTGTACTGCTTTCAAGTTAAAATAGTTTGAAAATTATATAATTTTGAACACTTACAAATTTCTTTGAAAGAACTCTGGACACGCTTTGGGGTTCGCTATATCTGTTATAATAAATTTAAAATAATAAAATAAAAATGAAATATTCAGAAATAAAAAAATTGCAATTGAATTATTTAAGATAAAATAAGCCTCGAATCATTAAAATGTCAGAATGTTAAATGCAAACTAAAAAATTTGTATTGTTTCATTTGTTTTTTAATTTTTAACTTGTATGTATGTATATTTGAACTCTCCCTTTTACGGGTTTGAGGGCCTCCGCTCCCTGTACATATGTTTACATTTCATCCTTAGTCTAGCTTAACCGCTACTTATTTTCTAATGCATCGCCTTATATAAAAACAATAATCTTAGTACTACTCTTCTTAAACTACAGACAATGAGCGATCTTCTCGGGCTTCCGTTTTCTCTTACCATCAAATTCATTTAGACCGATTTGAAAATTAAAAATGTTTACTCTTTATTTTCCTTTAAACAGGATTACCCGTTTGGCTCTACCCTGATCCCTTGCTTTCTCTTATTTCTTCCAGTTTTTTCATCCACATCACTCCCTGCCCATTACCATCCAAGATCCATCTCACACATTCATCCACACTCAACTGTCCATCTTCCTCTCCCGTACACCTCTCTAACACATGTGCCCATGACTCCACTTCGTACCCACATACTCTGCACAGATTGTCCTCTTCATCCATCCAATATCTACAAGCTCTCACTCCTTCTCCCATTCTAAACCGTATCGCCCTATTCCATTTGTCTTCCTTTTTCATCTTTTGCAAATATTCTGGTTCCGTCACCCCTTTGACCATCATATACCATCTATTGTACTTCGAATCCATAATCTTTCTCCATCTCTCTTCTCCTTGTCTTACTAATAGCTCTAATTCAATGTTCTGCCAATTCAGAAACCCTTCCTGTATATCACAAACACTCCTAATTTTTTTCCTGTCTCCCTCCCATTTTGAATTTCCCAAATTGCCTCTCGTCTCCTTGTTCCGAACTTCGTCCAAGCATACTTGTGCTATTCTGCTCCCCTCTCCCCTTTTCAGCTTCTCTTCAAACCTCCAGGCTCTCTTAATTTGTCTAGTTACCATTTTTTCCCTTCCTAGTTCTTCCCTTATCATGTATCCTGGACAACTCCAACTAACCCCCATTACCCATCTCAGAAATATCTCATGTATGCTTTCCACTTTCCTATGTTCCTTCCATCCCCAAACCTCCACTCTTTAACACAACACCGCCCAAACCAACGCATCAAACAACCAAACCCTCATTCTCCAATCGTCCTTGAACCTTCTCTTTCCTATACCCCATACTTGGCCCATTACTTTACTCGCATTTTCGATGCTTTTCCTCACCTGCAAATCGTTTCCCCCTCCTGACTCAAAGCAAAAACCTAGGTAACAGAACTCCTCCACAATTTCCACTGTTTGTCCGTTCATCTTCTAAACGTAACCTATTTTGGTCTTTTTATTTCTGAAGCACATCACCTTGGTCTTCCCTACGTTCACCGTCAGTTCTTTTCTTCCCACGTACTCTTCGAAAATTCTTATCATTAGGTTCATCCCCTTCTCATCATCTGCTATTAGAACTACGTCGTCCGCGTATGCTAGGGAGTATAGTTTGCTATTACCCAGGATCGTCCCCCCTTTCCCTTTCTCCTTTAGCTTCTCCTCTAGGTCTGCCAGCAGCAAATTAAAAAGTAGTAGACTCAACGGGCACGCTTGCCTTAGACCTCTTCCTGTCCAGAAAACCTCCCCTTTTTCCCCGCGTATCTTCACCCTAATCCTGGTTTCAGTGAAAATTTCCTTTATCCTCTCCACCAGCCCTTCTTCTATTCCCCTCTCTTTCATTGCCTGCCTTAGCACTTTTCTGTTCACTGAGTCAAAAGCTGCTTTGAAATCTACAAACAAAGCGACTAATTTCCCTCTTTTTCTCCCTAAGTTTCTGTTAACCAAGTAGTTGAGTACGTAAATGTTGTCTATTGTCCCCATCCATGTTCTAAATCCCGTCTGGTTGTGTGGGATACTTTGCTTCTCTTCTATCTGGTTCTCTAACCTTTTTCTTAGAATTTCTGTGTATATTTTATAGCCCCCTTGCATGAGAGTGATCCCTCTGTACTCTTCTACCTTCTTACCCTCCCCTTTCTTAACAAGCGGTACTACCAGCCCTGTCATCCACTCCTCCGGCCACCCTTCTCCTTTCCAGACCTTGTTGCATATCCTCCACATCACTTCCCTAATCCCTTCTCCTCCATACTTTATCGCTTCGTTCTCCATACCATCCTCTCCTGTGGCCTTGTTTCTTTTCAGTCTATCTATCGCCTCATTCACTTCTTCTCTTGTTATTTCGTTCGCTTCCTTCGTTTCTCCCTGGACTGTCTTTCTATTTTCCCCTTTGATCCTATTTTGTTCTCCCCCTAACAGACCCTTAAAATAATCCGTCCATTCCTCCATTTCTATTTCTTCATTCACGCCCTTCCTTCCTCCTCTTTCCCTGTTTATCACATCCCAGACCCTACCTTCTTTGATTGCTTTTTCTACTTCTTCCTTGTATTTCTCCTTTCCCCTTTGCTTTTTCCCTTCCAGCATCTTCTCATGTTCTCTTTTTCTCCTGTTGTACTCCGCCTTCTCTATTTTTCCTTTCCTCCATTTTCTTACAGACTCTTTCATTCTCTCCTTACTCTCCCTGCATTCCTCGTCCCACCATCCTCTCTTTCCCTCTTCTCTTCCTTCTTTTGTACCTATCTCATTCTTCACCTTCTCAATCGACCCTTTCAACCTTTTAATTAACGAGTCTACCCCCTCCTCCTTTTCATATCTAACATTCTCCTTTTCTATCTTCTGTTCAAACACTTTTAATTTATCTACCCCCCAGACTCCCATTTTCGTGTCCCTTTCCCCCCCTCTTTCCTTTCTCCCTCTGCCACGCTTATGGACGCCACCTTTCAGTGTAGCTATTACTGGGAAGTGTTCTGACCCTATCTCATTCCCTACATTCATACTGCATATCATATTACTCATTCTTTCTTCTGCCATGATGTAGTCTATGATTGTTTCTCCCTTACCTATAAATGTAATCTCTCCTTTCTCATCTCCTTTCATGTTGCCATTACATATAAACCATCCGGTTTCTCCTATTATGTCTAGTAACTTCCTCCCCTCCCGGTCTATCTCCCTATGTTTGGAGCTCCTCATATATGCCTCCTTTTCTTCATCCCAAATCCCTCCCCCTTGCTCGCCAGTCCAGGCATTTAAGTCACCTCCTATCAAAACCAATTCTTCCTTCTTTTCCTCCATCCACCTCCTTATTACTCTCCAACCTTCCTCTTCCCCTCTTCTTCTATATACACAAACCACCGCTATTTTGACTTTCCCTATTATAATCCTTCTTACCATTGTTCCCTCCTTTTCTTCTCTGTCCTGCTCTGTTTTACCTTTTACTGCCCATTCTTTTCTCACCCCTGATACCATGCCGCCCATCCCTCTACCTTTAACGTGTTCCTTCCTTGCCTCTTGCATTGTCCACACATACCCTTTAGGTAACAACCTTTTCATCCCATTCCAATCCTTCTCATCCACCCAGGTTTCACTCATCATAATCACGTCCCACCTTTCTAACTCCCGCCAGAAACCTTCATTCTTGTTCTTCAAGCCTGACACATTCCAGAAAGCTATTTTCACTTTTTTCTCCTCCCTTCCCTCCTCTATCCTCCTTACTTTTCTTCCGCCTTGCTTTTTGGAAACCCCCCTGTTTGCTCTCTAGCCTCTTTTGAATCTTCCTTTCTTCTATCTTTCTCAATCCTTTTTCCCTTTTTCCTTATTTCTTCTACTTCCTCGTCCCAGACCCACTCCTCCCCATTTATCCATAGTCTGTCTCGCCCTATCCATACCATGCATCCCTTTTTCCTCTCTATCCATGCTCTCTGTTCTATTTGCCATCTCCTTTTCCTCTCCCTCCAAGTCAAATCCTCTTCAATTCTCTCCCTTCTTCCTTTCAATAATTTTTTGCTCTCCATAATTTTCTTTTTCTCCTCCTCACTCCCTACTTTCACTACAAACATTCCTCCGTTTCCTTCCTTCGTCATTCCTAATCTCTTAACTCCTTCTACCCTTACACGAATTCCAATATCTCTCAGCAGATTTTTGATTTCAATTTCCCCTGTTTCACTCTCTATTTTCAATCCCTTGACTACTATGTTATTTTTTCTCTTCGCCCTTTCTTCCCCTTCCAACCTTCTTTCAATCTCACTCAGTCTCTTCTTCAATCTTTCATTCTCATTTTGCACGTTATCACTCCCTTCTTCTTCTCCCGCGCTTTCTGTTCCCTTCCCCATATGCTCATTCCTAACTTTTAATTTGCTTACCCGTTCTTCCAGTTGTTTTATCTCCCTATTTGTCTGTTCGTCAATCTCTCTCTGTCTATTCTCTATGGCCTCTAGTTTACCCCATACCTTGTCTTTCTCCTCTTTCCAGAGTTTATCCCACTCTTCCCACTTTTCTCTTACTTTTCTCACTTCCCCCCTAACTTCTTTCCCCTGCCTATTCATATCTTCCAGACTCTTCCTTGTTTCCTCTCTAAACCCTTTTATGAGGGCTGCTAGCTTCTCAAACATCCCCCCATCCCCCCTATCTCTGTCTGGAGTTTTTCGTTTAATCTTCACTTTCTTGTTATCCTTGTCCCTTTCCGGATCATCTTCCCCTTCCTCTCTCTGCCTTTTATCTTCCCCTTCACTGCTAGTTACGTTCCCCTTTTTGTGCCATTCATCCAGACTCCTATTCGAGCCCGCGCTACCTAGCCTGTTGAGGCGCTGTAGGTTTGATGGTCTCCCCCGTTTCTGGCTCGTGCCTGAACCCCTTCTCTCAGCTGAGCCGACCCTGGTCGGTGTCTCGAACGTCTCGTCATCGCTACTGTCAAATTCTCCCTTCTCCCCACTTACCGCGCTCAAAACCTCGTCCGCTCTTGCTTCTTCTTCTCCCTGTCCTCTGGCGCCCGTTTGCGGACTTCTTACCGTCGGCATCCCAGTATCCAACCTTACCCACTGTTCCACGACGCTACCCTCTTTTCACCTGCCTACCTCTTGCCCACCTTGCCCGACAACTATTTTCTACACCTAACCTCAAAACAAAATTTGCAAGTTCCAACTTTCCTTTCTCACAACTTATTTCCACCCTTTACACACTTGCCTTCACTCACCCTTCTTCCTTTATACCTGCTCTCCGCACTCCCTGCCCTTTCTGCACCCACACACGCTGATTCCCTTCACCAAAGCCAAAAAACGCAACACTTGACACAAACGAGTTCTCTCACGATCGGTACCGAAAACGGAAGCCTAATTTTTAACTTATAAGTGACAGTTTTTGAATTGAATGTTTCAATAACAATGTAAAATCCTTGAATTGTAGTGTTTCAACCGAAAATTGTTTAAAAATTATATAATTTCGAACATTTAAAAAATTTATTAATTCTTCAAACAATTTCATTTCCTAAAACGCATTCTCTCCGTTGCCTGCTTAGTCAAGCATTGTTTAGAAAATACCGATGCGGACCGATATTAGTGCTCTGAAAGAACACATTGTGTCGCACTTATGTTAAGCATCTACATTTAAAATTAGGCTAATTATATTTCATGAAGAAGAATATTACAAATTGAAATTTCATCATGAAAAATTCATTATTATGACACTTATCATTATTATTACACATCTAAGTACACAAAACTTAAAAGAAAAATATTGAAAATTGTTTATTTTTTCAAATTAGACACAGCAGATTTTCCTCCTGTTTGTAAATAATTTACAATTGTTCAAACAATTATTATTCGTTTCGGACCGGGGGGAGAGGGAGAGAAAGAGAGAGAAGACGGACGCCTCGTATGTGTAGCCTGCGTTCGAAACTGCGCACTTGACGTGTTTTAACGCGTTGATCCCAAGCTAACTCAAGCTGACTCGCCCGAGTCTGCCCGAGTCTGCACGGAATCGTAGCGATTCCGAGTGATCCTTGGCGATTCTCACTGATTCCCGGTGTTTCTTCTGAATCTTGCTGATGAACGCATTTTTCAAACTTTCAGAATCGATTTCTTAAGATTCTACCGAATCAAGCTGATTCCCACATATTTCTAATAAATCTTTTGACGAGTGCCTGATTCTGAATCGATTCTAAGTGAGGAAAATCACTGATTCCTCCAGTGAACGGCCCCTCGCTTCGAGTCCCATTTATTTTTTATGTGACTGCTACTGTTCGCTCACAGCCGCATGTTATTCTTACGAAGGGACCGGAATGGATCCTCTTACAGTTTTTGAAGAGGTCAACGATTTAGATCCTGATTTATGTATCGTGCTGTGACATCACACTAACATCAATAGAACTGGTAGGAACATTCCTTTGAAATTATTAAAATTTAAGATACTTTTTATTAATTATTATTACACCACATGTCTTAACATGCTCTTAAGCCTTCAGATTTTTGCAAACTTTTTGAATGCTTCGTTTCGAAAATATCGTAATTACAGGTGAAGGGTATTACAGCCGAAGTAAATAAATTTCGCGAAAAAATGCCCGTGTCACCTATTTCAGTACTCTTGAGCCCTGGAAGGACAAGTTTTTCCTCTACAGAGGGCTCAGATCTTTCATTTACGTTTTTTTTTATCGTGCTGGTCGACATATACACTGAGTTAACTTTAATCACACCCTTTAGGACCACCTGACGGGGGTTCTTGACCGAGTGGGGGGTGGCAGGTGGACATTTTCTGAAAGTACTAATTGTCCTCTACAATAGGATGTAGATTTCAGTGTGCTGTCTCATGAGTGATGAATATTGGAAAAATCTGTCGCTAAGAATCCATTTTTATCGCACCTTTGACCGACTGGGCGCTGGCAGGTGGGCCGTTCCTTGATCGTCTAGGTCTAAGGTTTCATCTCCAGAAACTTTTATCCTGCTGGCGTATCACTTCACAAAAAATGCAGTGGGATCTTGGACTATTATTTGAGCAGACTGTGCGTGAAAGAAATTTCGCGCATGGTGAAAAAGCTGCGCATGCGCACATTCGAGATGAGGTACTGTAGACACTGGCATAGGTAACTTTAGACACTGGTGTTGGTATCTTCTTGAAATAATTTTACATTCAACTTGAACAAATGTTTTAATGATTGAAGTTTTGTTTTTAGGGGTTCTCCCCCCCCCCTCCCGGGAGGGGGGCAAAAAGGCGTAAGCGCCAACATTTTTTTTCAATAATTTTTTTCAAACAAATTTTTTTCAACAAATTTTTTTTTCAAAATTTTTTTTCACCAAATTTTTTTTTTCGACAATTTTTTTTCTGATTTTTTTTTCACAAATTTGTTTTTCAAAAATTTTCTTCACAAAATTTTTTTGTTTGAAAATCTTTTTGCAACAATTTTTTTTCAGAACATTTTTTTCAAAAAAAGTTTGTTTCAAAATTTTTTTCAAACATTAAAAAAATTGTTTTCTTTTTATTTCTTTGTTCAACTCTATGCAATATAACATTAGTATTTTTCGTTACCACCTCCTTACAACTTTTTCGGACGGGCTTTGCAAAAAATAGCGTGTGATACACGTGCGCGTAGGTGATTGGTAACTCGTGTGATTGCATCATTCGCCTGCTGTTCAAAGCATGAGTCGATGGTTAGCGCACGAGCGCTATTTTACGCACTTGTATCACAAATAACTATTTTCACTGCTTTTCAAGCATTTTTTTAAATGAATCATTACAGTTCACTCTTTATTAAAAATGTAAAGCTGCTGTCTTCTGAATTCAGGTTAATATCGAAAACCGGTAAGCAGAAGATTTCAAGGTCTGCTCCTGAGTCAAAATCATGTAATCGCAAGGCGATTTCCGATAAATCTTTATTTCTTTTATTCACTTATAGTTTTAAGCTGTGAAGAGCAATTTTTTTTTTTGCATAGTTTGAAACGATTAGTAATTGAAAACAATTAAGATTTATCGGAAACTAAATATTACATGTGGAATTTTCATGGTATATAGTGAAAAAACACGTTTAATGTTAAAATAAGTTTTTCAAAAAAACAATTATTTTAGTATGTTATATAAGTTTCAATACATTATAAGCTTCAATTAACTTATGTTGAAATAAAAATTAACTTTTAATAAAATTGTATCAATTTATACATGAAATATTTACTATTTAAGAAATTAAAACCTAAAAGTTAGGTTAGAATTCGTATTTCATTTCTGAACGTCTATAATTAATATGTTTTGCATATTTTGAATGAATTTTTTTGCTATATGAAGTTATTAAAGTTCATTACAGCTTATAGTGTATTGAAACTTACATGACATAGTAAAATAATTGCTTTCTTGGCAAAAACAGTTTCAACCACAATTTTTTTCAATGTAACTAGCAAAAATAATGGTAAAATTGTTTTTAAGAACAAATTAAAATGCAACTTTAAAATGTTACCCGGTTTCGATAGTTTGCGAGACAGCGCACCCAAGACCTCAGATCCCAAAAGCGCACCCAAGATGTTCGATCCTAAAATACTTAATCGACTTACTTTTATTTATAAACACCAATTCCTAGAAACACGATTTCTCCAAGTTGTCTCTCCGGGTTATTATTTTTTTAAATCTTGTTCTCTGGTGAGCCCGGTTATTATAGTTATTTTCATTTTTATTAATAGTTCTGATTCTCTCGATCATTATTATCATTATTAGTATAAATTCCTCATGTTTTGATTTTAAAAAAATCTAAGAATATGAACGAATATTCAACTATTAATATTTGTATTCCGGATTTAGAAATTAATCATAGTGGAAATATTTCCAACTTTGAATTAATTGAAGTTGGACATTTCAAGATTTGTTTGAATGAGTGCAATATTATAATATGAGCACAGTTCCTGAAATGACAAACTTCATTTCAACTAACTTCAGGGTCTTACGATCGATTCGGTTTTTTTAGTTCCTATCTTAATCCAATCTAAAATGTCCCTCTAAAAACCTATCTCTGAATATTTGAAATCTTAACCTATTATGTTTTTTACTTTTTGACGCTCCAAACGAAAAGTTGATAGAAATCTATGCCTTGATCTATGCTCTATCTGGTGACATTATATTCGTGTAAATTTCAAGTGTATAAATTTTGTGTTAGGAAAAAAGATATAACACGTGTGCTAATGGCAGTCGCTTAAAATGTTGAGAATTCATCGGGTTATATGCTTCCATATGTACATAACTCCATACAAAGTTTGCCCTTTTTTATGGAACGTGACAATTGTCTCGTAAACTAAACAAATCAGGCAGTGGAATGACTGTCTTTACTTTTTTTTAAGTTCCATATTTGAAAGGTATTGATTTTCGTATACATTTTTTGTTATTTACTTTCGTAGAGAAAGTAAACGAGAATCATCATGCCTCTCATGTTTCCACTGAGAAAAATAAAGAAAATATATGTACTCAAGAGAAATCCAGACATGAGACGAATGGCCCAAAGAAACAGGACCAAGATCTTGAAAAGATAAAGGTCCACAGCCGTGGTCAGGAACATCGGAGACGCAACCTCATCAGGGAACAAAATCCCAAGGACTTGAAGAACCAAGTTCCCGATAAGGGACGTGCTAGACGGGATCAAAGCAGAGAGAATAAACACATGAGCGAAAAGAACCATATCCGGGATCGGGACCGTGCAGGACGGGATCAAAGCAGGGAGAGAAATCACAAGGGCGAAAAGGATCATGACCGTGATAAGGACCGCGCAGGAAGGGACCAAAGTAGGGAGAAAAATTGAAAGGGTGAAAAGGACCAAACCCGTGATAAAGAATATGCAGGGCGGGAGGGAAGCAGCGAGAAAAATCACAAGGGTGAAAAGGACCGTACCCGTGATGTGGACTTTGCAGGACGGGACCAAAGCAGGGAGAAAAATCACAAGGTTGAAAAGGACCATACCCACGTAACGGACCATACCCGTGATAAGGACCGCGCATGACGGGACCAAAGCATGGACAAAAATCACAAGGGTGAAAAGGACCATACCCGTAATAAGGACCGCGCAGGACGGGACCAAAGCAGGGAGAAAAATCAAATGGGCGAAAAGGAACATGCCCGTGATAAGGGCCATGCAGGATGGGACTAAGAAAGGGAGAAAAGGACCATACCCGTGATAAGGACCATGCAGGACGGGACCAAAGCAGGAAGAAAAATCACATGGGCGAAAAGGATCATACCCGTGAAAAGGACCATGCAGGACAGGCCCGAAGCAGGGGAAAAAATCACAAGGGCTTAGAGGACCAAACCCGTGATAAGCAACATGCAAGACGGGAGCGAAGCAGCGAGAAAAATCACAGTGGTGAAAAGGACCATACCCGCGTAAAGGACCGAGCAGGATGGGTCCGAAGCAGTAAAACATTTCGCAAGGGCGAAAAGGACCATACCTGTGATAAGGAAAGTGCTAGACGGAACCGAAGCAGGGATCCAAATCAGAAGGGTAAGAAGGATAATACCCGTGATGAGGAACTTGGTGGCCGGAACCTCAATAGCAAGAGGAAGCAAGAGGGCGAAATGGACCGGAGCCTTGATAAGGGACGTGATGCAAGTAACAGAGTTCGCGAAAAAATATACCAGGTGCAGGGAAAGGTACAAACAAATTAAGTATTCCGATTAGAAAGAACTGATTTCGTTCGTCCTATTCCTCAATTTGTAGATCGAGTTTTAAAAAACTTGTTTATAAATATTTTAAATCACAGGCGAGGAGAGAAATGAATTTTTGACATTTCCAGTTCTCAATATTTTCTAACATTTGAATATAGCGACTTTTTTATTTTTTCAGAAAATTGTCTTCCCGGATCGCCACCTAAGTTCAACCGCAAGAGGAAAGAGAAGGATCGGAATGATCAGAGGAAAAATCTAAGCAACCAAAAACTGTTTAGCAGTAATATTGATCTCTCTGCTAAAACGAATAATTTCGGGTACGAAGAGGACACTTATTATATAGGTAAAAAATAATTACAATTCAGTACGAAAAGTGAGAATTTTTGAAGAAATAACTCATTTCCTTTTTTTTAAATAATGGTCTTCTTGTTACTGGCAGGGTGCACAGTGTTCCTCTTTTTTATCAGTCTCCCCTTCTTTCTTGAACTTCCCCTTTTTTCCCCTATTTAAAAAAAGTATACGATATTCAAAAATGCAATATTTGAATCACGCGGAAAACTCACTGAAATTAGTAAGTCTATCCATTATTATTATACCCATTGTTATGAATATTCCAAATTCATCAACTGCAATGTTAAATGTTCTAACTTGAGCAATTTTTAATTTAAGTTTAAGAGCACTGAAGAGTAGGGTGGAGCGAAAATGCTAAAACAATCAAATCGTTTGAGCTGAGAGGGAAACAACTTGTTGGCTGGCATTCGACAAAAGTGAAAAAAAATTATAAATCTGTTAAATTTAGCGATTCCAAATTCAAAATATTCCCTATTGGTTTGAAAATTATGATGAATTTGTTATATTTACAGCTTTTACTAGTGAACAGTAATGGAAAATGACAAAATTTGAGGCCATGCCAGCGCGAGCTCAAATTTTTTTTCCACTTTTTTTTAAACTACCTTTCGTTCACACGAAACGCGATATCGAGTTGAAAATTTGAGAAATTAAATATGAAGCACTAAGAAACGCGGAACTGGTCATTTATTTTTATAATGATGGAATAAAAACACAACATTTTTTGTTTATAATTATGAAAATTTAGGACTAGACCCGCTTTTCTTATTTCTACATATTCAGTTTCCCAATTTTTGAACTCCATATCGTGTTTCGTGTGAAAGTAAGGTTGTTTTGAAAAAAATACAAGAAAAAAGTTTAAGGTTACGCTAATATGGCCTTGAATTTTTTGCTCAGTAACAATTTTTTTGAAAATATGCAAAAATATGTTTTTTTTTTGATTGAGTCATATGCTCATATAAAAAAAAGTTGCATATGTCGAACCTGAAATTTATTCAGCTTGAACCAAAGAAACAGTTTATCATTTTGCTTTTTCGAAGAAAAACTTTCGTCGTGATGTAGGATTTTTGGTTTTCATTTTTTTTTGCGATTTTGGAATGTTATAAACACCCCGAAAAAAATGGTTCGCATGAATAAAAAATAATAACATGTTTCTTTGGTTGAAGCTGAAGAAATTTCAGGTTCAAATCAATCAAAAACACGTTTTTGTACATTTTCAAACAAATGTTAATGTTTCTTTTAATGTTTAAAATTTGCAATTGTAAATTTAAAAAAGAGAAAACAATTCAGTTCGAAAAGTCAGCATTTTTAAAGGGATTATTTTCCGAAAACATTGTTTGACATTTTTCTTCTAATTGAAATCTTGCTAGATGTCCTGTGGACGTTCTAGAACGTTCTCAGAACGTTTCTAAATCTGTTTTATCCTTCAACGATGTTTGGCATTTGGAAAGTACATTCAAGCTGCAAATCAAAGTATTCTTCACATGGAATTTCCGTGAAAAATTATGATTTTTACTTTGGGACAGGGAATTACCGTAAATAATTATGATTTTGATTTTCAGACCAGCAATTTCCGCAAAGAATGAGAATTTCGACTTGGAGACAGGGAATTTTCTAGAAATTTAGAAAATTATAATTCTCAAGACTTATAATTCTGAGATGGAAATAGGAATTTCCATAAAGAATGATAATTTTAAATTAAGGAACACTTTAGCACAATGAATTTTGTTGAGAATTATTATTTTTACTTTTGGACTGGTAATTTCCGTAAAGAATTATGATTTAGACCTTAGGGCAAGGAATTTTCGTGAAGAATCATTATTTGACATCGCACGGAGAATTTTCAGCATAAAACGGGAATTTTGGAAAATAATTTTAATTCTGATATAGAAAAAGGGCCAGGGTGTATACTTATCGGAAAAAACAGGGTATAGTTGGAAACAAACTTCAACAGTCAGAGAAAAAATTTGACTAAAGAAAATTTTGTGGGGAAGAACACCGATTTCTCTACAAAAACCAATAATTTTTGGTGCGAACTGGAGAATTTATATACAGGTAAAATAGAATTACAATTCAGTACGGACAGTGAGCATTTTTAAAGGGAATAGTTTCCTGAAAGATTATTTAAAATTTTTCTTCCATTTGAAATCTTGCTAGATTTCCTGTGAACCTTCTAGAACGTTCCTAAATCTATTATATTATTGAAAAATGTTAGGCATTTGGAAAGTACATTCAAGCTGCAAATCAAAATAGTCTTCACATGGAATTCCCGTGCAAAATTATGATTTTTACATTGGGACAGGTGTTACGTCTTAATCAACATAACTTACCTTATATTTTATTAAATAAAGATGGTTCCTCGTTTTAGATTTTAATGTGAATTAAAAAACTGGGATGAGGATAACTACGGTCTACAGAAACAAATTAATAAGATTTGAATATAAATTAATTAAAGTTTATTAGAACAATAGTAATTTTACTGAGATGAAATACAAAAGGT